>SNQJ01S0116287.1:19749-37228 GCA_010110895.2 Picea sitchensis | reverse complement strand
CACCTTGAACATAATCTAGAAAATGTTTCCTATGGGGTGTGGCATGAAATGAAGCCCATGAATATACTACCCAAGACTCATAAATATTATCTACAGAAAGAATCAAAGCATCTTGTAACACATCACCCATTACATTTGCTTCCTGATTTTTCTCCTGTTGTCCATCTCTTTGTTTCTTTGGAGCTATGTAGTCTTTCTTCAGATTTCCTTTCTTCCCACAATTCCACACTCTATCTTTCCTATTTTGGATTTGGATATGCCCTTCCTATAATTATAGTGGTTCCTTGAGCCCTTTCCTCTATCCTTTTGTCTTCCCCTGTTCTCCATGTTTAACGCATTACATGATGTCTCACCTGTGCTTTTTCATCGCATTTCCTCGCTAATGATAACACCAACAACATCATCAAATTTTAAAGTGTTTGAACTAGAGACATAGTTACTTACAACCATGACCAAGTCATTCCAGCTTTCTGGCAATGAGCACAATATTAGAAGAGCCTCGACCTCATCATCAAAGTCCACTTTTACAAAAATTAGTGGATTAGTAACCGTATTAAATTCATTTAAATGATCTGCAACAGACCCACCTTATAACATATTCATATTAAATAATCTCTTCATTAGAAATACCTTATTGGATGCCGAAGGTTTTTCATATAGTTTAGCTAATGCATCCATCATGTCCTTCGTTGTCTTTCCTTTCGAAATATTGAAAGCCATTGATGATGTCAGGATCAATCATATCGTTCCTAGTTCCTTTCTTTCAAGAACCTCCCATTCTTCATCCTTGATGTTCGTCAACTTATTTTCTATTCCACCTAATGGTAGGAATAGATCCTTCTGATATAAATAATCTTCCATCTGCATCTTCCATAACTAGTAGTTTTGGCTGTTAAATTTCTCAACCCTAAAATTTCCATCCTCCGCCATTGCTCCCACTCGAACCAGGAACCCTCTTTTCATGCGAGTTACCTTTTTCTATGATACCAGTTGTTATAAAAATAGGATCGCGAAGAAACAAAATAAAAAAATGCGGAAATAAAACACAGAAGATACAAAATACAATAGAGACAAAGGTATGCATGGTTCACCCAGTGTGGGCTATGTCCACTAGAGAAATTTACAGGTCCTTCCCTTTTATTATCCAACAAATGAAGGAATACAACCTACAACAGACCCATTATAACTTCATCTTCTTTCTCTCATAGTCTCCTCTCTCAGAATGCAATATTCGTGATGATCCATAGCCGAAACACATTTCCCTCATAAAAGAGGGTTTCCTTCTAGGGGAAAAAACCCTAACATAACTTCTACTGTCAAATTTGTGACCTTATAATGAACGGTCCAGATTTACTATGAAATTACAATATAAATTTAAAAGGAAAATTTTCCTTCAAGGGCTTCGCCCTCAAACCCACGGGGGGGAAAGACCCCTGCAACACCCCCCGTGTGGATGAGTGTACAATCTTCATGGGGTATAAACACAGCTGAAAACAAAGACCTATGAATTAGGAAGATAATCAAGCTCCAGAACCAATAAATTATACAAAATGTGCAAGCAACCATTTTGTTAGAATTATGTATATTATAAAATTTGCCAATTAATGCTACATGTCCTTTTTCTGCTCAATTCATGAAGAAATATATCGTCATTCTACAAATTATAATAATTCAAGGTTATTCCCCTCCAAATAATATTTCCAACGACTATACCCATGCCCCAATCTGATCTCTGAGATAAAAGTTACGGCTTCCTGGAAAAAAAAAACACTTTCACTCCATTTATGCAATTTCTCCACTGGTGCAGTTTTTATTGAAATGCCAACTTCTTTCAACTCCAGACGAAAATATATCAAGAACTAGAGAAACTTTTGAATGATAAATAGTTTACAATAATGACAAGGAATTCTTAAAAACTCTCATATTTTCAAGCGGATGATCTAGTCAAAAGCTACAACAATCTTCATTATGCAACTTTGTACTTTTCACCCCTTTTCCAGACTTGGAATTTTTAGCAAAACTAGCTATCTCACAATTTATGCACTTCTGGAAAAATTTTACTACACCAAAGTTATTTTTCTTGATGAGTATGTAAAATGTCGACTACATAACATTTTCCAATTTTGTGATATGGGATCACTTTTTTTGCTATGAAAACCTCAAAAATCCTTAAAAAGTGGCTCGAAATAAAGGATTTTGGCCTATTTTAGTATCCCCATTCCAATGACCTTAGGATTTATTCAATTTCTTCATCGTTTATTTCCATTTCTTCTTTCTAGACTCTCCCCAAGAGTTTCATCTTAATCTGTACCTCTACCAATGATCTGGACCTAGATCTTTAAAAACCACTATTTTGAAATTTCTGACAAATTCAAGAAGAATTAGACAATGGCCCTCTATGGAACTTTTGTAGATATCCTCTCTTCAGAAAAAACCCATAAGTTTCATCCAAATATGAATTAATGTGCTCCAATAATGGACAAAATAATAAAATGGCTCGAGACTTAGTTTTTTTTTTAACTGTGGAACAATTTTCCTAAGTGCAATCTGCACCATTGATCTCAAATTAGAAGAAATATGGATCATTGATCTGCACTCCATCGGCCATAAACGACTGAAGTTCACCTTTGGCACACAACACTTTCTCCAAATTTTTGACTCGACTATCAACCATCTATCCAACTCCATGACGACCAACTTGCACACAACTCCAAACTCGTCAACCTGACCGTCAATGATATTTTTTGACGATTGGAACTCCCTACCAATTCATTCAACTCTCTACCATCGACCCATCGATGATCGGTGATCCCTGATGATTTAAAAAAAAAATCCTCAATTTATCCAACCCAACCATCGACCATCTTTGTTGGTTGATGTGGAAACTATGTTGACATGGCATGACACATGCATACTGACATGGAATGACATGTGCATGTCAATGTAGCATGAAACATCATCTTGAAGCATCATTTGGGATGACGTGGCATAACACGTGGATGCTAATGTGGCATGACACATCATCACCCTATTTTCTCCATTAGCCATCAACATTTTCTCTTGGAAGAATTTGAACTTCGCACTAAATCTATCAATCCTCAATCCATCATACATCATGATATCATATGTCATTAGGATGAATTTTAACAATTTTTCAAACTTGTCGATCCCCGATCCATCGACCATCGACAATCTCAGATGTCACTTGATCGAACTTCAATACTTCGCCAAAATTGTTGATCCCTTGATTCATCGGACATCGACGATCGTGGATGTCACTTGGTCGATCCCCTGATCCATTAGCAATCGACAATCTCAGATGGAAAACTTCAACACTTAGACAATTTCGACCAAAACCTAGGTGAATCTAGGTCATTGATCTCCTAGCCAAGATGATATCAACCATTGATTTTCTCCAACTTCCCCAAATGGCCAAAAATGAATATGAACTGTCAATCTTCCTCATTTATCTCTGAAACAAATCTCACTCGTTGATCTCGTAACTTTGTCAAACTTTGAAACTTTATCAATTTTTAAATTTATCAAGGGAGAATCTACGTCATTGATCTAGAGATTGAACACGGTATCAGTTGTTGACTCTCTAAACTCTTCCCTGCACTACAACAACCATTAAAATATGAATTCTTCTACCTTCTAGGCCGAATTCGTCTCTACAACTCTATAGATCGAATCCATTAACATCTTAGACAATCCTAGGTCATCTAAAACTCGAATTTGTGCATGAATTTGGGGATTTCACTTTGATTTCTTTTCCACCTCCCACAAATTCACACATACCAAAATATGCAACAAATAATTTCTCAAATTCACACTCGTTCTGGCCCATACCAGTTCTATGTTTCAACCATAATCTCTAATACCAATCTGTAACGTACTAATCCACCCACAGGCTGGACATGCTACTTCAAAAACACATTTCCAAACTGATTTCGAATTCTGATAACATTTAATTAATAAAGAAGCATGAAAGAACACCATAAAAACACATGCAATAATCAAGATTCATTCTATATCATAAAATAATTTTTAAACATGCCTTGCACAACGATAACCAGCAAGCAGGCACATTAAAGATACACATCTCATAGATATTAATTAATACACAACAGAAATAAATATACAAGCATAGAAACACATGACAAGGAGCACTTATCTTTAAAAAAATGAATCATCAACCAATTGCAAACCAAGGACGTTCCACCCAATCGCAGAAACTAGTGTTCCTAATCTCAACAGTAGGTCACCCCTGAGCCAGGGCTATGAATCCACAAGGACGGTTCCAGGGTGTCACTCAGCTTCCCAAACTAGTCAACACTCAAGATCTCACAGGTTTCTCAACGCACAACAATCCAAATTACATCAACTCTCTTCTCTCCATCCTACACAACCCAAGAGAATGGACTCCCTTCACTACCACACATCCCCTTATGTTATCCACCTCCTTCTAGGACTCCAATGTATCAAGTCAAGAATCTTCGTGCTGGGATTCTCAGGATTCACAGATGTGAACAAATTCTAGAACATGCCAATGTATCTCAAGATTGCAGGAATTAATTCATGGTTGGAATACACCAGCAAATACTATAGCCAACAAAAAATGGCTTACTTCCTCAACAATGTGTCCCCATGTCCCATCCAAGAACAAGAATGAATGAGGAATAATGAATGAGTGAAAGAGTGAATAGAATGAAGATTGTTCACAATGAACAAAGAGTGAACCCCCAAACAGTCCAAAGATGGATTTATATATTTACATTGAAATCCAGAACCACATGGGCTTCCCCAAGAAGCTCATGTGACCACTTCTCTCAATTAAAACAAATATGGGTAAATAAAACAATAATAAAATACTTAGCCCCTTTATCCCCTTCTCTCTCGTGGAATCATGCCCCCCTATAACTCTTGTCCTTATCAGTCTAGAAGCCAGCGATGTATTTTATTATTAATAATTATCACAACATTATATTTACTAGGCCCTCCAGCCTCTTTTAATTGTTTGGGCACTCTGGCCTTTCATAAAATAACAAAATGCATTATTAATATGAGGACTCAAAACCATGGTATTGCACTCCCGGATCTCTGAGTCATTGCACAATCATTCGCAAGTCACCAAGGTGCACTCTACCTCATCCAATGTCCCATACCAAAGGAAAGTGAACAACACCCAAGTCACTTGATCTGTGTTCTGCCCATTCAGGTCGACTACCAACAATTCGTGGTTGACTTCTCTGTTGACTCCATCCATCTCCTGGTATAAAATTGTGTCACACCTTCTTCAAGCATCTAAAGTTTGGAACTATTGTCGCTACTATCAAGTCATGACATGATCCAACAAATATGGCTAAGGAACCAACGCACTAAGGTACCTCATCCATCCTCTCAAACTTGGCAGATCCTGACCACATTGCCTAGTTCAGTGCAATGACATGTCCAATGTGCCTCATCAAAGAGTTAGGTATCTTCCTCAAGACACCTCCACAGTTGCATCCAAATCCTCCTAATTCCCATACTATACTTGTCCGATTTCCCCAAGTTCTCTACACATTTTCCCAAGTCAAGGTGTCCCAACTAATACATGACTTCTTCAAATATGCACGACTTGAGTCACCCTCAAGTATGTCATCTTTAACCATGGAAATAGATTAGACTTGAACCACCAAGTCATCTGAATTCCATTCAAAAAACTAAGCACAACACTTAGGAAATGCAAGATCAACTAAAAACCAACCATACATTTCCAATGACATCCATGGTTTCACCCATGGTTCAAGTCTATTATTTTGGACCTTCACTTTCCCAAGCAACTGATTCTCCACATGAAATCCCCTCAATCACCTTCCACAACTACAATAAACCTGCATAGAACCTTCACTGTGATACGAGGTTGAGTCCATCTACTCACTTCATAAATACTTCTAAGTCCCAAAATTCACATGCAACCGATCAAAATCATCCCCAATGTCTTTCCATGTCCACACCTTGATTTCTTCCACTTCAAGGCATCATGCATATGATGCTCGACTACTAAGTCATACTATTTTTAACTAACTTTTGTAACTCTGGGAAGATTCAACTTATCTTAAGGTTGTGATTGACCGACTCATCCAACAACCCAGCTCAACTCAACTATTATTCTCAATGATGCACGACATGAAGATGTCATGATGAAAATTTTCCCAACCAACTATCTTGCTACGAAATAGATCTAGGTCACCTCAATTCATCCAACCCACCTAAGTTTTTCCAGCTGTTGTAACCCAGAACTACTCCCCTTGGCGATCACTTATGTGATCACCCTTTGCGCTCACTCCTACGATCACTTATGTGGTTAGATATACAAAAATTCTTGTATTCATCTGCCTTTCCCAAGTGCTCGATTCACCCCCATGAACTCTATGCTTATCCTTCTCAAGGTTTTCACAACAGGTATGGTACTTACTTCCATCACAAATCAAACCAATCAAGTTTTCTCCTAGATTGTCTCTGCGAAAGGTGAGTCCACCTTCCCAAACCTTCACCAAGTTTGTTCCCAAACTTCCTCTGCGATCAACTCTACAACTATCTTTTATGATGAAATTTGAAATGAGTTCTACAATCACCCATCCTATCGAAGTGCTACATTTAAAAAAAAAATATGCTCTCGTTCTATACAATGTGTGTTCTCATGTCAAGCTTCCACCGCACCATCAACTAGAACTTAGAACATAAGTATTATGGAAAGTATTTGCAATGAACCAGTTCACTCCACCGAATTGTTCACCAAGTCTACAAATGTTCCCACTGAATTGTCTTCCTTAAAATACTATCTTAAAGGTTTTCTTTAATACCATCTATCGTAGAGACAGTGATGAATCCCTCAACAACCCTTCTTCAAAATCTATGACAAACAAGCTATGATACCATCTATCATCGAGATACCGTTGAATAACTCACCAACCCTTATTCAAAATCTGCAATGAAAAATCCCTAATACCATCTGTCACATCCCCATAGTGTGTATGCCAAAATATTGTGATCGTGCACCTCTTGGGGGTGTGTAGCACCACGTCGTTTCTCACTTGGTTTCTTGGCAACACTAATGATAGTTAATCTAGATTATGCCTCTTCACTTAGAGTATACCCATACTTCATTCTAGGCGACATGAAAGTCGCACTCCTACTCTAGTGCAACTCTTGTATACTTATACAATTTGTTAACAACTTAACACTTAGTCATTTAAGCATACATACATGAAATGAATAGAGAACATGTGAAATAAACAAGAGACACACAGATATAGTGTGGGAAGCACAAAATGTGCCTACCACCCTAATAAGTCTTATTATTTCTAAACAGTTATAGTATGAGAACTACCGACTCAGTTTACAACATGGAGAAGTCACATGACTCGCCTCACCTCACCAAGACACTCATACACAAATTCGTCACACCAAGAATCATTTGTCATAACAACTTTTTCAAGTCTTGCGAAGCACTCCAAATGTGCATCCACCACAGACTCATTGTCTCTTCTCTGTTGCAAGACTTCACATAGACCTGCGGTTCTATCTCATAACTACCTCACCTAAACTTGCAACAAGACTTTCCCAAACTCATCCCAAAAGAAGGTCACCCCAACTCTATCCACAAAATCACCTCAAGGTAGCACAAGTCCTCCTATGTGGAGCGACTTGGCTCCTTGAGGTATCTCTCCTCTCTTTGTCCAATTCTTCCTCAGAATCACAGAGATGATCTTTCTCTCCTTTTTTGCAAATCTTCCTTCCTTGGTTTTGCACCCTTTGTCTCTTATATGGACTCCAAAGGTCACCACCATGAAACATCACATCCTTTGGGTGTGTCACGCCCCTTCACAAACCATCACACCCCTTCACAAACCTGGTGTGCCCAAATGAACTCATGTTCTCGCCAACCATCATGTCCCTTGGGACCAATGTGCCCAAACCTATTTGGTGCAACCCTTCTATTGGTCACTTCTTCCCCATGCTTTGCCTCATGCTTTGGAAATTCACTTGGCACATTCACACACCCAAGGTGTTCGCTTTCCCAACTAGTGCGACACTTGGGTGTTGTAGCAACCCCAAATTCCATCTGTTTGAGGAATTGGATGAGGGTCTCCACTCCCTTCTATCAAAAAACCTTACAAATCCCATATTACCTCTTAACATTATAGTACATTCTCTCTATCATTCCTTTGATGATAATCACTTTTCTCCTGCCTCTTGGACCCCTGAATGTTTCAAAATTTGAGACTTAACTACTAAAATTTATTTTGATCCCTTTGTCTCTTAGCCCCAAGACAATCAATACCTATTTTTTAGTACTTCCAACAAACTTGGAGCACAACATCCTTGTATACCATCCTTGGTTGGATGCAATGATGGTTGTCCTAAGCACATTCATATGTGAACTCTTGTTTTCCCATGAAGAAAAGACTTACTCCATCCAATATGATCCTACTCCTTGTTGAGGCTACTCCTAAGGCCCATCCCTTAATATCTTATGTGTAGTATTTGATTTTCTTTGAGGCCTCCTCCTCTACTCGATCAACCTTAGAAGTCCACATAAACATGTCAAACTTTTCCTCTGGCCTAGCTTGTCTCTTCTCCTAGGATGTTTTGATTCCCTTTCTATGCACTCAATTAGGTCACTCATTCTCTTGATACCTCCTCACTTTTCATCTCCTACCTTAACCTTCTCAAGGAATTATCCCCTCTCCTCTCCCCTAGATTCTTGTGCCCTTATTTTCTCCTCTCCTATTGTAGCTTCTTTTGTTTTTTCCTTATCCCATGAATAGGGAAAGTCTCACCTCTATCCCTAGGAATTTTCTAGTAGATCAAGATAGTTTTTTTTTTTTTTATCCTAAAAAAATCTCCATATTTATAT
Organism: Picea sitchensis; assembly: GCA_010110895.2. Lineage (NCBI taxonomy): Eukaryota > Viridiplantae > Streptophyta > Pinopsida > Pinales > Pinaceae > Picea > Picea sitchensis. The sequence continues at coordinate 28,323 of SNQJ01S0116287.1, read as the reverse complement.
GGTTCACCAAATTCAATGAATCCCCATCTTGGGTTAGGACCTTTTTTAGAAAAAAATCATCCTTCTATCATTAGTGTTATTTATTTCTTACCTTAAGAAATCAACAACACTCTTTTCAATCCTTCACTATTTTTTTCTCTATCATTTCCATCTCTTGGTCTCCTCCCTTTTTTTCTCATTGTGGTTATTATTAACTCTCTCCATGGAATTATCTTGAGTAGGGTCTAACTCAAGATGAATATTTCCTAGAAGGGACTGATCATCATGCCCCTTCATCCTTATCTTTTTCCTTTGACATTGGTCTTGGTTGTCGTATCTTGCAAATGATAGTTATGGGATAACTTCCTTGACTATCTCTCCAACATCTACTTTCTCCATTCTCTCACCTCCTACATTATCTAGTCTTTCCCTAGTGCCATTGCTTCTCTTATTTCCCTTTTTATTTGTTTATATTTCCTTCCTTACTTGTCTTGTGCCCTCACTAGATTTGTGTTAAAATTTCCACAACTTGTATTCACTAGAGCTTCACCAGTTCCACCACTTTCTCTCCCTTGATTTCCCACCTTTGCTTGCTTCCTTTCCTTCCCAAGGAGTTGATGTTACCTCCAGCGTCATTGAAGGAAAACATCTTAGATTTGTATTACAAATGCATATATTTATCTTCCACTAAAATTAACATGGTCACATCTTTGACAAGCCTCAACAAGATCCTACATCTCCAAATCCTAATAATTATCTTACACTTTCCCTCGTTCATTTTATTTCTACATTTAGTTTGATTGTCTAGTTTCTTCTTCACTTTCACGGTAGTTAGACTTAATTACATCTTATATCATAATTTAGCCACTGATTTTCTTTTTGAGTAGTTAGACTTGTTTGATCCCCCCCTCAACATTCTTTGCATGACATGCAATTTGCTTCTCACTCTTTTTTTAATCTTTGTATTACAAGAAGCCTTCGAGGAAGAAACCAAACTATAAACAACAGATAGTTCTAGAGCCATTGGAGATGCTAGGAACAAGCAACCCAAGAGTGTATAAAAGGAGTAGAAAAGATACATCAAGAGTCGGTGTTAATTTAAAAGTGTTCCTACAAGATAATGAGAAATTTATTCCAAATTCAAAGAGGCTTATAGATTAGGAAACAACCTCAATTCTCAATTCCAGAACTATGTCTTTCTTATGGTTTGTTTTTTTTCCTTGAAGGCTTGTTGTCTTTTCCTAGGTTGTCTCCAATGGATTTATCCCCTCTTACACTTTGGGAAATTCGGTGCTTATACATCAAGAGAGGTTCCAACACAACCAGGGTAAAAAAGGTATGACCTTTATTGGGGCACAAATGATCATCATCGAGAACTTCACTCTTTCATTATTTTTGGTGATAGATTTAGTGTTTTATTTCATTATATTGGAGATCAAGATCAAGTTTGTTTTCAGAGAGGTGTAGTAATATCTACATGTTTGTTTGAGTGTGGTATCACTCTATTAGAGGCCTATCACATCTCACATATTCATCCCAAGAATATTTAGCAGCTACACCATTGTTTCTTTGGGTTTGTTCCTTCCATTTCCCTCTTTTCCATCTTCGACAATTAGTTTAATTATCTCACCAAAGGAAACTGTTGAATTGACACTAGTTTGTTTGACATTGTCCTTTTCTTTCCTATTTGTTGTTAACATTAATTGAATTTCCCTAATTAATATACATCTCTAAAAAAACATAATCAACCTACAAAATCTAATTAATCTAGTGGCATTCTCTTCTTCTCTCCTCTCCCTCTCTTCCCTTTATAGGATTTGTCAATTTTACCCCAAAAATGAGTGGTGACTCCATTTCCTCCTTCCTCCTTGTGGTAACATGGTTCCTTACTCTAACCATCATGCTACACATTTCAATGATACTCACAATGTTTTCATGGTAGTGAGGATGTCCTAAATGTAATGTTTGAGTAGTAATACAATTTCCCTATTCTTTTGTGGATGCTTCACTCTTTGAGGGTTTTACCATGTAAATATGTTGTCTTGATCTATGAATGCCCATGAATTATCTCTGTTTAGTATTTAACCTTGTGATATTTTCCACTCATTGGTTTCCAACATTGTACCAAAGAACTTATGAGGTAAGCACTTGTTTGTTGACAAAGATTGAGGTAGATTATGATATATATGTGTGTGTGTTTCAAGTGCATGATGAAGATTGGTTATTTTTTTGTTGATTTGGTCTTGTATCTCTTGAACTTTTGAAGTGATTCTTATATCTTCTTATTTTCCTTTGAAGTTTAACCTATGAAAATCCCTATATTTTCTTTTGAAGGTTCGATATTGTTGGTCTTCTTAGCTGAAATCTATGTGTCCTAGAGTAAATTTGACCATTCCACTAACTCTATAATGTTTTCCTTGGTTGGATTTGTCTTTTGTTTTGTCAATAATGCCTCTAATTTCTCTCCAGTCTATCACATTTTTCCATTTTAAGAGTAAAAAATTTTGTTTATAAAGTTTTTAATTTAATATAATTTTTGATATGTTCTGTTCTTTTTTGGCATCCTTGGTTTTTCATGGTGTTCTCTTTGCATCCTCTATTTTTTTTCTTAGGACTTATTGGGAATCTCTTGTTCTCAATCTCTAAGTCTTTTATTTTGTGCCTTCCTCGAGATCTTTCTTTATTCATGGCCCTTAGGTATCCCTTATACAATTGGTGATGATCTTGACATTCATTATGCAACAATACCCATCCATTTCCTCTACCCCTAGAAATTTCTCATATGAGTACCAACCATTGAATTCATTGTAGGAAAACCACACTTGTTTTTTTTACCCACCATACTTTTTAGTGGCCCAAACTATGGGGACCTTCCACCTTAGTCAATACCTTCTATTCAAGTCATTGGTGCCTTCCTCCAACACCAATGACTCTCCTTCATGCATCATGTCATGGGAATCTCCCATGACACCTTGACCCATGCACCCTTTGTCGTACCAACTTCCTTTCTAATAGCACCCATTCTTGGTGCTCATTTTGTGGGGTTTACCCCCTTGGTAACACTTCCTCCACTTGGATACTTCCTTGGAGACATTGTCATTAGTAATGTGGCCCACTTGCAACAAGATATTTCCATGTTCCCTAAATCCCACCATATTTTAGGAAACTTAGCACATGAACCCTTGATAAATACCCATCACATCAAACCTAACACATAGACACCAACTCAAATGTGTGACACATGGACTATCCACATCACCCTAGTGCCACATCATCATAATGCCATGTTAACATTGTCACATCTCACCCACCTCATCAATTTCCTCATCCATGAAAATTAGTACCATGTCATTATTTTCATAGTAATCCTACCTAGTCAATATGCTATATCATAAGGTAGATGACATTATCTATTGTGCTTTTGATTTTTGAAGGTGATTTTATGCCATTCATAACTTGTCATTATGATTTTGTTTTCTATGTTTCTTTTTTGGTGTATATTTTTTGTTCATTATGTAGTGGGGAAGTTTGTTTTAGAATATTTAATTGCAAGGTTCTATCTATTTTACATTTTTATTAGAAACCTCTACATAATCCTCATTTTTATAACTTCTGAAAACCATATTTTTCCAATCTAGGCACCTTTTTTAGTGCCATTATTTCTCAAAGTGTGTCATCTTTTGCATACTCTGCAATAGTTCAGTTAGTTTCTATTTTTATGGTCATTTTATTACTATTTGTCATTGTGGATAAATTATCTAAATGAGATCCACCTAACTATTTACTACTCATGAAAATCCTACATGAAATGTTGGAAAGTTGTTGAGAAGGGACAATACAAGATCACTCTGGGAACATAACCTACTCCTTTGGATGCCCTTGAAGGGATTACAGACTTAAAAAAAAATGATAACATTTGTGGACTCATTAGTGTGTCAATATTTGAATATCTTATGTTTCATCTTCAAGGGATTCATTCCCTTGGTGATGCTTTGATGAAATTTGATTAACTCTTTGAAAAGCATAATGCAATTCAAACTCATCAATTGGATTATTAGTTTTTTTTCTTTGGATCCCGCAAATTTTGATCACATAATAAATAATGTTATATTTTTTATGTTGCAAGACTCTTTCTTACAAATTATGGTATGAAGAAGCTCAATGACTAGATGATATTTTCTATACATTCTAAACTTGGTGAACCTATTGTATTTTTTATTTTTATTTTTTAATCCATGAAAGAAGGTCTGGGTGTACATAATTGATAAAACTCCTACTTTTGAAGAATTTTTTTATCATCAACCCAATATTAGAACAAAATCTTACACATTAGTGTCATTTTTATAGATACCAAGAATAAATCTTAAGTGGTTCATAACAATCTAGATCACACATGATCAAAAGAGAAACACAAGAAGTCAAAATCTAACAAAGGTTCCAAATTCACCCAACATTTTCTTCTTTGAGTTCAGACCAAGGAGAAGAGTCCAAAGGAAATAAGGATATAGAGCATTATACCTTTTGCAGGGAAAATGGCCATTTAGATTGAAAACGTTATTGGAAGAAGATGGAATCTTTGGAATATGCTATGAAGGAGCATAACATATAGTGTATTCATCCTCATTTTACTTGTTCCTCTTCTATGGGACAAGACCTTTCTACTAATGCTTGTTCCTTGAATGTAATACCTACTCCATAAATTAATTAATTCTGATGGATTCACTGTAACACCACTCAAATTTTTAGTTGGTTCTAGTATGCCATTAGTTTTTTTAGGTTCATAAACTATTGCATTAGATGGTGGTTAATTTTAACCTCATATTTTATTTACCTAAAATTTCTTCCATCATTCTTATAAGAATGTCTTTTTAGGATCCCCAAATCATGTAATTGACATTGGATCTGTTGATGATTTTTTTTAGTTTGTATGACTCTCAAAATTATCGATCATCTTCACATTCGCATGCATTTGTTGTTAATATAAAATGGATCACTATTTAATTTTTTTATCTATTTTTTTACTTTATAAATGGAAAAGTTGGAGCTATTGACTTGTAGGGCCAATTCTAATAAAGGTCCTATTCTGGTGATGTAGGGTATTGAAACTTCCAGAGCCCATTTGGGGCATTAGATCGACATTTTTAGGGTTCATATGAGGAATTTATGCCTCTATCAAGTTGACTCATGTTTCTTACCACTCCAATACCAATTAGATACCATCTTATCTTCCATTACTTGCACATGTGGAGCTAGCCATGTGTGGACTTTCAAGAATATTCTAGAAGTTCCAAAACCTTAAACCTAATTGGGAGTTGAGGAATGAAAAATCCCTAACCCTAACCCTAGATGGCTATTAGGACATGTTAAATACTAGACCACTAGTAAAGGAATGGGTTTCATTTTTTTTGTATTGATTCACTATATTCCATAGTTGAGTAGGGAAAAGGAGTGGGATATTATGAGCATGATAAGAGGTATTAGAAGACCCAATAAAAACCACACAAGCCATGATATCTATGGAAAATATATATTGAGTTCATATTTCTTTCTATTTTCATTTCATACATAAGAAGAAAAGAGCAAGGAATAGTCCTTACCTTCTAGTTAGGTTTTCCCATATTGGGTTTCCTATGTAATATTGTGTGTTGATTATGTGGATGGTCTAGTGTTTTTTTTTAGCATTTTTAATTACATTCTCAATTTATTTTCAGTAATTTGAGCACGATGGTTATAATATTAAATAAACATTACATAATAAATGTATTTTGTATAAAATTGTAATATTTGTTGCAACAAACTATTCTAGTGAAATATCTATGACATTTAATAGAATATATTGATATTAAAGAAAAATTATTTGAGGATTTTTCAAGAAATTTTAGGATCCATAAAGTGGCTTATAGAAAGAAGTATTAAATCCTACTCCATGGTGGATGAGTACAACAACGATCAAAGGGATGACTCCTAGGAGATATTTTTAAAATTGGAAGCACAAGTCTCTAGCATCTCTCACAACATGACAATCCTCATAGTAGCTCTAGAGAGAAAGTTTAGATCTTTGGGGGATTTTGGTAGCTCTTACTCAAGAGATGGTTCTAAAGGAAAATCTAAAGACAAAGAAGAACCAAAAAAGGAGAAAGATAAAGATAGACTAGGTTCCAACATCACCTCTTCCCAATATCTATTCAAAGTGGAAGAAAAAGTGGACATCAAACCCTTTCAAGGTGACTCCATTAATGTTGTTAAATTGAATCAATTGTTGTAACAATTAGAAATATATTTTAGTGTTCAGAACATAGGAGAAGAGAAAAATATATTATTTACTTGAATTAACTTAGATGACCATGCCCAAACTTGGTGGGAAATACAATGGAGACACTTAGGCTGGAGGGTGATCCACCATTAACTAAGTGGGAGGTGTTTAAAACCCTCATTAAGTCACAATTTTACCATATTGGATATGAATATTACTACTGGATTTGTTGGCATTACTTCCAAAGAATCAAGGGAAGAGTGTACTAGTGTACACCACTAGATTCAAAAAACAAGCTATGTATATAAGTGGTCTCCAAAGTCATTTAAGGAGTCAAGTGACACTCTTTAAACCTAGGACCATTTATGACCCTATGTTCAATAACAATATCTACAAATGGATAAGAAGAAAGGATAATGAAATGATTCCAAGAACATAGACCACCAAGGAACTTACAATGAGGGAAAGAAGAAGTGGAAAGGAGAGGATAAGAAGACAATAGCTAGTGCACATCAGTGCAAGGATCCAAGAAACCACTATAAACATCATAATATTGATGGTCATATCAAAGATAATTTTTGGAAGCTACAAATAGAGTTGAATCCAAATAAATACAACAATGAGGATAAGAAAAAGAACATGATAGCCATGGATTTAGGCAATCGTGTAGAAAGAAACTCAAATGTAGATGAAACTATAATGTGTAAAATGATGAAAAAGGAAGTGAATATGAGTATCCTCCATCCCAAGGAAGAGAAGGATATGACTAAACGCTTCCATACCAAGATCCAAGTTAATAAGATAAAGGTGGATGTTTTGTTTGATTCCAATTTGTAGGTGAGGCTCATAGTAGAGGATCCAGTAAGTAAGATTAGATTGGAGGTTCATGACCATCCTTTCCCATAACCATTGGGATGTTTAAATAAGGATGTAAATATTAGGGTCACTAAGTAGTGTAATATCGAATTTGATATAAGTGTAAATTATTTTGATAACGTGAAGGTAGATGTAGTACCACTTGATGTGTGTAGTGTAGTGTTTGGAAGTCCCTACATGTACATGAGAGATGAAAACTTCACAAGGAGAGAAAAATGATTCCACTTGATCAAGGATAGAAATCCCTTCATCATTAATGGGCATAAAGGTAAATACAAAATCACTCTCGTAAGTACCAAGCCAAGAAAGTAATTAGTTCAAGTAGGAATTTTGTATTACTCTTCTTGAGACAAAATCAACAATGAGAAGAATTGATAAAGGTAATGATTGTCAAGAGGGATATATAAAGAGAATAAATACTAGTTGGAGGAGAATTTGAAAGAACATAGAAAGGTGTTCTAGTATCCTAAAGGGTTACCACCTAAGAGGGAATTGGAGCATGAGATATAGTGGTTTCCTGACTCTCCATTACCAAAAATAGGAATATATAGATAGTCCATCCTAGAAGTGGATAAAATGAATAAATATTGGCAACCATTGTTAGAGAAGGGAGTAATTCAATCAAGTACCTCACCTTGTGGGTCACTATCATCATAATTCCCAAGAATGATCAGACTTGAAGAATCTGTATCAACTACAAATATTTGAATAATATCACCCTTAATAATTGATACCCTATACCTAGTATCGATGACTTGCTAGATCAATTGCAACATGCCAAGTACTTATCCAGTTGGATATCAAATCAATATACAACAATGTATGAGTAAAATAATAAGAATCCACCAAGAAGACCACCTTCAAGCCAACATAAGGTTTATATGAATACTTGGTAATGCATTTTGGTTTATGTAATTCACTAGTTACATTTCTGAGTTTCAAGAATGATGTATTGTGTCCCTTTCTATATTCATTTTTAACTGTGCACTTGGATGATATATTGATTTTTAGCGCTAACTTGGAAGATCATGTCTCACTTATCATGCAAGTGTTAGAGACCCTGAAAAGGAATCAATTGGTATCAAACCTTAAGAAATATTTCCTAGTAGTCCCTGGTGTACTTGGGGTAGGTAATTGGTGGAAGGGAACTCAAGATAAATCTTGAAAATATGGAGGTCATCATTAAGATGCAAAATCCTACCAATGTCACTAAAATTAGGATATGTGTGGGAGTATAACACTACCTTTGGAAGTTTATATAATCCTTTCCAATTATGTTTGCACCACTCCAAGCCATAACAACTAGTGGAAATAGTTTCCATTTGAGAAAGAATCAACATAAGGATTTTGAAGAGATGAAACAAAATATTAGTTAAGCACTCATTCTTGCATTCCCAATTTGCAAAAGACCTTTAAATTTGGTAGACATACTTTCAAGGACACCCATGCCAAAGATCATAGATTTT
>SNQJ01S0116287.1:0-19739 GCA_010110895.2 Picea sitchensis | reverse complement strand
TTCCTTGGAGACATTGTCATTAGTAATGTGGCCCACTTGCAACAAGATATTTCCATGTTCCCTAAATCCCACCATATTTTAGGAAACTTAGCACATGAACCCTTGATAAATACCCATCACATCAAACCTAACACATAGACACCAACTCAAATGTGTGACACATGGACTATCCACATCACCCTAGTGCCACATCATCATAATGCCATGTTAACATTGTCACATCTCACCCACCTCATCAATTTCCTCATCCATGAAAATTAGTACCATGTCATTATTTTCATAGTAATCCTACCTAGTCAATATGCTATATCATAAGGTAGATGACATTATCTATTGTGCTTTTGATTTTTGAAGGTGATTTTATGCCATTCATAACTTGTCATTATGATTTTGTTTTCTATGTTTCTTTTTTGGTGTATATTTTTTGTTCATTATGTAGTGGGGAAGTTTGTTTTAGAATATTTAATTGCAAGGTTCTATCTATTTTACATTTTTATTAGAAACCTCTACATAATCCTCATTTTTATAACTTCTGAAAACCATATTTTTCCAATCTAGGCACCTTTTTTAGTGCCATTATTTCTCAAAGTGTGTCATCTTTTGCATACTCTGCAATAGTTCAGTTAGTTTCTATTTTTATGGTCATTTTATTACTATTTGTCATTGTGGATAAATTATCTAAATGAGATCCACCTAACTATTTACTACTCATGAAAATCCTACATGAAATGTTGGAAAGTTGTTGAGAAGGGACAATACAAGATCACTCTGGGAACATAACCTACTCCTTTGGATGCCCTTGAAGGGATTACAGACTTAAAAAAAAATGATAACATTTGTGGACTCATTAGTGTGTCAATATTTGAATATCTTATGTTTCATCTTCAAGGGATTCATTCCCTTGGTGATGCTTTGATGAAATTTGATTAACTCTTTGAAAAGCATAATGCAATTCAAACTCATCAATTGGATTATTAGTTTTTTTTCTTTGGATCCCGCAAATTTTGATCACATAATAAATAATGTTATATTTTTTATGTTGCAAGACTCTTTCTTACAAATTATGGTATGAAGAAGCTCAATGACTAGATGATATTTTCTATACATTCTAAACTTGGTGAACCTATTGTATTTTTTATTTTTATTTTTTAATCCATGAAAGAAGGTCTGGGTGTACATAATTGATAAAACTCCTACTTTTGAAGAATTTTTTTATCATCAACCCAATATTAGAACAAAATCTTACACATTAGTGTCATTTTTATAGATACCAAGAATAAATCTTAAGTGGTTCATAACAATCTAGATCACACATGATCAAAAGAGAAACACAAGAAGTCAAAATCTAACAAAGGTTCCAAATTCACCCAACATTTTCTTCTTTGAGTTCAGACCAAGGAGAAGAGTCCAAAGGAAATAAGGATATAGAGCATTATACCTTTTGCAGGGAAAATGGCCATTTAGATTGAAAACGTTATTGGAAGAAGATGGAATCTTTGGAATATGCTATGAAGGAGCATAACATATAGTGTATTCATCCTCATTTTACTTGTTCCTCTTCTATGGGACAAGACCTTTCTACTAATGCTTGTTCCTTGAATGTAATACCTACTCCATAAATTAATTAATTCTGATGGATTCACTGTAACACCACTCAAATTTTTAGTTGGTTCTAGTATGCCATTAGTTTTTTTAGGTTCATAAACTATTGCATTAGATGGTGGTTAATTTTAACCTCATATTTTATTTACCTAAAATTTCTTCCATCATTCTTATAAGAATGTCTTTTTAGGATCCCCAAATCATGTAATTGACATTGGATCTGTTGATGATTTTTTTTAGTTTGTATGACTCTCAAAATTATCGATCATCTTCACATTCGCATGCATTTGTTGTTAATATAAAATGGATCACTATTTAATTTTTTTATCTATTTTTTTACTTTATAAATGGAAAAGTTGGAGCTATTGACTTGTAGGGCCAATTCTAATAAAGGTCCTATTCTGGTGATGTAGGGTATTGAAACTTCCAGAGCCCATTTGGGGCATTAGATCGACATTTTTAGGGTTCATATGAGGAATTTATGCCTCTATCAAGTTGACTCATGTTTCTTACCACTCCAATACCAATTAGATACCATCTTATCTTCCATTACTTGCACATGTGGAGCTAGCCATGTGTGGACTTTCAAGAATATTCTAGAAGTTCCAAAACCTTAAACCTAATTGGGAGTTGAGGAATGAAAAATCCCTAACCCTAACCCTAGATGGCTATTAGGACATGTTAAATACTAGACCACTAGTAAAGGAATGGGTTTCATTTTTTTTGTATTGATTCACTATATTCCATAGTTGAGTAGGGAAAAGGAGTGGGATATTATGAGCATGATAAGAGGTATTAGAAGACCCAATAAAAACCACACAAGCCATGATATCTATGGAAAATATATATTGAGTTCATATTTCTTTCTATTTTCATTTCATACATAAGAAGAAAAGAGCAAGGAATAGTCCTTACCTTCTAGTTAGGTTTTCCCATATTGGGTTTCCTATGTAATATTGTGTGTTGATTATGTGGATGGTCTAGTGTTTTTTTTTAGCATTTTTAATTACATTCTCAATTTATTTTCAGTAATTTGAGCACGATGGTTATAATATTAAATAAACATTACATAATAAATGTATTTTGTATAAAATTGTAATATTTGTTGCAACAAACTATTCTAGTGAAATATCTATGACATTTAATAGAATATATTGATATTAAAGAAAAATTATTTGAGGATTTTTCAAGAAATTTTAGGATCCATAAAGTGGCTTATAGAAAGAAGTATTAAATCCTACTCCATGGTGGATGAGTACAACAACGATCAAAGGGATGACTCCTAGGAGATATTTTTAAAATTGGAAGCACAAGTCTCTAGCATCTCTCACAACATGACAATCCTCATAGTAGCTCTAGAGAGAAAGTTTAGATCTTTGGGGGATTTTGGTAGCTCTTACTCAAGAGATGGTTCTAAAGGAAAATCTAAAGACAAAGAAGAACCAAAAAAGGAGAAAGATAAAGATAGACTAGGTTCCAACATCACCTCTTCCCAATATCTATTCAAAGTGGAAGAAAAAGTGGACATCAAACCCTTTCAAGGTGACTCCATTAATGTTGTTAAATTGAATCAATTGTTGTAACAATTAGAAATATATTTTAGTGTTCAGAACATAGGAGAAGAGAAAAATATATTATTTACTTGAATTAACTTAGATGACCATGCCCAAACTTGGTGGGAAATACAATGGAGACACTTAGGCTGGAGGGTGATCCACCATTAACTAAGTGGGAGGTGTTTAAAACCCTCATTAAGTCACAATTTTACCATATTGGATATGAATATTACTACTGGATTTGTTGGCATTACTTCCAAAGAATCAAGGGAAGAGTGTACTAGTGTACACCACTAGATTCAAAAAACAAGCTATGTATATAAGTGGTCTCCAAAGTCATTTAAGGAGTCAAGTGACACTCTTTAAACCTAGGACCATTTATGACCCTATGTTCAATAACAATATCTACAAATGGATAAGAAGAAAGGATAATGAAATGATTCCAAGAACATAGACCACCAAGGAACTTACAATGAGGGAAAGAAGAAGTGGAAAGGAGAGGATAAGAAGACAATAGCTAGTGCACATCAGTGCAAGGATCCAAGAAACCACTATAAACATCATAATATTGATGGTCATATCAAAGATAATTTTTGGAAGCTACAAATAGAGTTGAATCCAAATAAATACAACAATGAGGATAAGAAAAAGAACATGATAGCCATGGATTTAGGCAATCGTGTAGAAAGAAACTCAAATGTAGATGAAACTATAATGTGTAAAATGATGAAAAAGGAAGTGAATATGAGTATCCTCCATCCCAAGGAAGAGAAGGATATGACTAAACGCTTCCATACCAAGATCCAAGTTAATAAGATAAAGGTGGATGTTTTGTTTGATTCCAATTTGTAGGTGAGGCTCATAGTAGAGGATCCAGTAAGTAAGATTAGATTGGAGGTTCATGACCATCCTTTCCCATAACCATTGGGATGTTTAAATAAGGATGTAAATATTAGGGTCACTAAGTAGTGTAATATCGAATTTGATATAAGTGTAAATTATTTTGATAACGTGAAGGTAGATGTAGTACCACTTGATGTGTGTAGTGTAGTGTTTGGAAGTCCCTACATGTACATGAGAGATGAAAACTTCACAAGGAGAGAAAAATGATTCCACTTGATCAAGGATAGAAATCCCTTCATCATTAATGGGCATAAAGGTAAATACAAAATCACTCTCGTAAGTACCAAGCCAAGAAAGTAATTAGTTCAAGTAGGAATTTTGTATTACTCTTCTTGAGACAAAATCAACAATGAGAAGAATTGATAAAGGTAATGATTGTCAAGAGGGATATATAAAGAGAATAAATACTAGTTGGAGGAGAATTTGAAAGAACATAGAAAGGTGTTCTAGTATCCTAAAGGGTTACCACCTAAGAGGGAATTGGAGCATGAGATATAGTGGTTTCCTGACTCTCCATTACCAAAAATAGGAATATATAGATAGTCCATCCTAGAAGTGGATAAAATGAATAAATATTGGCAACCATTGTTAGAGAAGGGAGTAATTCAATCAAGTACCTCACCTTGTGGGTCACTATCATCATAATTCCCAAGAATGATCAGACTTGAAGAATCTGTATCAACTACAAATATTTGAATAATATCACCCTTAATAATTGATACCCTATACCTAGTATCGATGACTTGCTAGATCAATTGCAACATGCCAAGTACTTATCCAGTTGGATATCAAATCAATATACAACAATGTATGAGTAAAATAATAAGAATCCACCAAGAAGACCACCTTCAAGCCAACATAAGGTTTATATGAATACTTGGTAATGCATTTTGGTTTATGTAATTCACTAGTTACATTTCTGAGTTTCAAGAATGATGTATTGTGTCCCTTTCTATATTCATTTTTAACTGTGCACTTGGATGATATATTGATTTTTAGCGCTAACTTGGAAGATCATGTCTCACTTATCATGCAAGTGTTAGAGACCCTGAAAAGGAATCAATTGGTATCAAACCTTAAGAAATATTTCCTAGTAGTCCCTGGTGTACTTGGGGTAGGTAATTGGTGGAAGGGAACTCAAGATAAATCTTGAAAATATGGAGGTCATCATTAAGATGCAAAATCCTACCAATGTCACTAAAATTAGGATATGTGTGGGAGTATAACACTACCTTTGGAAGTTTATATAATCCTTTCCAATTATGTTTGCACCACTCCAAGCCATAACAACTAGTGGAAATAGTTTCCATTTGAGAAAGAATCAACATAAGGATTTTGAAGAGATGAAACAAAATATTAGTTAAGCACTCATTCTTGCATTCCCAATTTGCAAAAGACCTTTAAATTTGGTAGACATACTTTCAAGGACACCCATGCCAAAGATCATAGATTTTTGTACCCTTATGCACATCAAGCCTTTAACCCATTACGCATACAAAGAGGAATACATAGAAGATGATGACTTCAAGGAGATATTTCAGTAGCTACAAGGCCAAGTTTGTGAAGAAGACGATGATTGTAATTGATCCATATTAGATAATCATAAAAAAATTCATCTATGTTGGTACTTTATGGGTGGAAAAATTGGAGGAATCAACTTGCAAGGCCATTTTAGTGGCATGTCCTAGTTTGGAAAATTAGGGTCCAAAACCTTTCAAATCCATTTTGAGGTATTAAATGGAATTTTTGGGGTTACAATGTATATAACTTGTGAACATACCATTGACATTGTCCTACACTTTGAGAACTTTCTAACAATGAATCAGACACCTCAATCAGACCTTGTAAATAAAATTTATGCCTCCTGCAAGTTGAGTTTCCTTGTTGACCACCATGGTATGAGTGGATTCCACGTCAACCCCCATTACTCAAACATGTGGGGCTAGGCACATGTGGATTTTAAAGAATATTATATAAGGTCAAAACCTTATCACTAATTGAGGGTTGAGAAAGTCAAAACCCTAACCCTATATGGCTATCTATCTATGTTAAACATTGGGTTGCTAGGAGGAGAAAGGGGCTCCATTCTTTTGTACTCTACTTGTTCCATAGTTGATTAGAGCATCCAAGGAGTGGTATTTTTGGGGAATAAAAAAGGATTTAGGAGATTTTGTAGCAACCATTTAGGCCACAGTGTCAAGGGAAACTCCATAATGAGTGCCTCTTTTGTACTTCTTTCCATAACTAAATAAAAGAGAGCAGAGCATAAGCCTCACCTTCTAATTGAGTTTTCTCCCGTAATGGATTTCCAAAGATACATGTTTTATTAAATTGTGTGGATAGTGTGTATATTTTTCCTCGTTCTTTTATTTTCATATTCAGTTAATTTCATAAATTCAAGAAAATATAGTAATTAAGTAATCTAGGATATAAAGAAATAAACTGCAAAATCTAATATTTCATAATAGTTTAAGATCTATTGTGAAAAATTGTTCCATTGGAATATCCATGGAAGTTTATAGACCAATAATAACCTCATTTTGATCCCTAGTTCAGTATTTTGTATGCATGTGATGATTAAATATAAGCTTATAAATGTAAATTGTAACTGAACATTGAATGATAATAAAATACATCACCAGTTGTAGAATATAAGGACACAAATAATGGGACTATGACTCCACAAGAGGGGAAGGAAATGGAGCTTAACTAGTCAGAGGAAAAAGACCTTAGTAAGTGATTTAAACCATTTTCTTGTATCCTTAATTATGTCCCTTTATTATTGTCTATTTTTGTTTAATTAATCCTTGGCGGGGTTAGTGCATGAAGGAGGTATGCGGGTCCCCATAGAGATACATGACCCCTTCATGCCATGTAGCTTAAATATTTACCTTTTTTCCTTGCAAGTGAACCATTGTTTGCGGAAGGAATTGGAAGAGAGTTTGAAGGTTGGGTGTCATTCAAACTAAAAAAGATCCCAAACTATCAAGAGTTTGAATTTACCTTGTGAACTATCCTTCATTTGGGGAAATCAAGAGAATTATCCTTGAGTGAACTACCATGATCATGTTATAAATGATATACGAAAATATACATCCATGAATTAAATGAGAGTTGTGGTTGTACAAAATGATAATGGATGTCATTGAGGAAATTTTATATATTTGATAATCCCAAGAATCCTAGCAATCAGATTTCCTAGCCAGTTTGTGTTGGATTCCTAGAGGGAAGTGGGATGGCCTAAAGGATTGATAAGCAGAGAATGGGATCCCATTCCTTGGGTTGTGGAGTCTAATGGGGAAGAGGGTTGTGGATTGGTATTTCTACAAGTGTAGATATTGATTATGAACCTCGGCATTGGGCTTTGAGAAGAGAAGGTTAGAGTCAACTGGAAGCCATATGAAGAGTGTGCCCTTATGGATTCATATCTTTAACTTGAGGATGGCCTATGTTGCAGAGAGAAATAATGTAGCAAGGAGCCTATGGTTTGGTGGAATGCTCCTCTTCTACAACTAGTTGGTGGATAATTCCAAATAGATAAGTGTTCATAAATGTATCTGTGAATTGTGTTGAATTAATACTGAATTGTTATGGTTTATGTCATGGTGTTACACATTATTTTCGTCATCCCTATGATCGTTAATGGTGTAAACCTATTTTTTGCTTTCAGAGGGGTCAGTGGCCTGAGTTCCTAAAGAGAGAAGGGAGAAGAACTTTTCCTGAGAAAAGAAGTTTCATTTTCCTATGTAAAAACCTTATAAAAAAGGATGTTCGCAGGTTGCTATATAGGCAGGGTGCGAGAATGACCCATTCTCGTAGGTTGCACTATAGCCAGGGTGCGAACACCTCGCAGGTTTCTCTATAGCTAGGGTGCAAGAATTCCAGCACGTGGGAAAAATGATCATTTTCTTGAATCTTCTAGAAGGAGAAGCTTCTATGGTGAGGTGGCATCCGAATGGTTTGGATATTACTCGCTTTCATGATTTAGTGGGATCATCCTAACCTCCTCACCTTATCCTCTTCAACTTATAAAAGGAGAGGAATTCTCATGGAGAATTAAGCGAGCTTGGGTTAGCTTTGTGGATTCTTGAGCTTGTTAGCTTTGATTTGGTTAAGTGGCTTTGAGATTTGCTTTATCAGGATATATTGTGAGTAGCCTTCTCCCGGATCTGTAGTCTGTGAGATCAGCCTTGGGAGCCAAGAGGAGAGTGTGTGAGGGAGCAGAAGAATGATTGGGAAGGGACCTTACGACATCAGGAAGCCATCTGATTTAATCTCTTTCATTTAATGTAATCTGATGAATATGATTCTTTCCCTACTCAAAGCTTATTTGTGTTTTATTGTATGATTCTTGATCACATGTATAGGTTTATATTGAGTTATGCTATTACCATCACTTTGCTTGGTTGCGTTCTTTTGGGATCATCATGTATAGACATTGGAGCCAGACTAGGATGGCAATGGCGAGGCGACATTTAATTGGTATGTCACCCATCCCTCTTTTAGTTAGTAAATTCAATATTTAAAACTTAAGGGAAAGCGTCATGTGTATCATGCCTTTGGCTAGATCAGTGTAGATGGGAGAATCCGGTTTATTATCCGCTTCTGGATTAATCCTAAAAACAAAAGTGGAACTCCAACTGAGGAATGGTTGTTCCTAGTTAGTCTAGTTTCCCTTTCACTTTGATTTTTTTTTTTTTTTTGGTCCTGCAGTGTGGGAGATCCATCGAGACTCTCTGGATTTGAAAGTTCACTCAAAATTTATCCTTTTCAAATTTTGTGTTCTGAGACATTCTTGTACCCTTTAGTAGCTGTGAGAATCATCTCCGGTCGCACCCTCATTGTAATTGATCTGAGATCATGTTAAAAGCACCCTACATCTAGTACGAAGACTTCACTAATATTATGTGCACTATATAACTAATTTCTTGAACCCGTTTTGAAATTTGTGTTTGGAATTAGGATATCCTATTTTTTTAATTTGCCCAATTTTTCTTTGATAAATGGATTGAACTTTTTGGAGCCCACCTATATTGATACATTTTCTGATCGCTTGACATTCTTTGATTTTCTTTTAGCCACTTTTTCTTGGTTTGGTTTTGAAAGATTAGTCTCTTGCTTTGAGTGTCTTTCAATTACAAAGCGTGTATTTTATTTAGAATTGTTTAGTGAAAGATCATATTTCATACAGGAATAGTTTGCTTTAAAGAAAACTTTTAGTTTGGAGTTCTTTGTTTTAAGAAAGTTCATTATTACTTTAAGTGATATTTTGAAAAAAGATTTATTTTATTGCTTTATATTAGATTGGGGGCATCCTTGCGGTTTTGGAAATGGCAATTGCACTTGATTGATATTGATGAGTGCAAAATGTTTTTGGGACATTGTGCATGAGGAATGATAAATGTTTTTCTCCTTCTGCGTAGCATGGCTTTCATTGAAATGAAGCGATTGCATCTTCATATCTTTACATAATTTTTCAAATCCGGTCCAAAACACCATATTGTCCACTTCACTTATTCCTTTTGAGTAACTAGCGGCCATAGAATAAAACATATAAAATTGATTCTAGACATTTTTATCTTCGGTATGAACTTCGTAAGATTATTTATAGGGCTTTGGAATATGTGTGAGAGATAACTTTCCAAAGATGCAAACCGACATAGTATCTTGTGATGGGAGGGGTCCAGGAAATCCATACTACCACATTTTTTCATAGGAAGCCCTTCTCACACAGGGTCCGGCACTGGAGTGCGTGATGTTGGAAGAGTACTTGCTACTGCTTTATTGACATCGGTGTAGAGATTGCATTATTCACGAAGTCTCGGAGGTAATGATGAGTGGAAGCCTTTGGGTTGATTTTGGGCTAGATACCCTACCCTTTTTTGTGGATTGGACTGTCGACTGTTACCCCAGGATGTACTGTTTTTTTTGTAGTGACCTTAGTGGCCTATCTTTCTAGGTTCTTTACACAGAAAGGTATTTGTGGAAGGAGCAGAGTCTTCCGCGTTACACAGGAGATGGCGATTGGCCAAACTCCTCGGGCTCATGGAGGTATACCCACGATTATGTGTGGGAGCTTGCAGGGTGTATGAAGTCGTTCAGCCATGAGTCATCAACTTTTCCACCCACTCTATCGACCCCTTCTTACTTTGTTCGCGTGACGTTGGATTTAATCACCAACTAGTCCGTTCGTTGTGAGAAGGTTTTGTTTTGTTGCTTGCTTCCTAGATTTTTAGCGTAATGTTTGTTTTCCCTAGTGGACTCCTAGATTGGATTTTGCAGTTTTCATGATGGAGTTCCCAAAATGACCAATGAAGGGAACCCTTCTCGGGGAACCTTTTGTTTTACTTCTTATGGAAACATTGGTCTGCCTCACATCACTACTTTGAGCCATCCAGGTCTCACAATTGGATTGTCGGTGTAGTTGTTTTCCACTCGATAATCTCAAAATCATTTGATTCTTGGGTTGTAGAACTTTTAGAGGAACATCAACCTCATATTGATCCTTCACCATCTTCTGATGGAATGTATACCTTCCTTGCTTGCCGAAGTCGCCTTCTTTAAAGCTCTTCTTAGGTATTAGAGTAGAGGATTAGGAAGTAATGGCTTGCGATGAAATGAAGAAGAAGAGAAGAAAGAAGAACTTCAAGAAGAAGAAAATAAACAAAGTCAAAACCTACAACAACTGTCAAACATGTTGGGAAAACAGCCCAGTTCTTTATTAATGTCATGCTGGAAGTGTTGATGTCAAGATCACCCGAACAACGTAAGCCTGAAATTGCCTGCGGTCTTTATGGGGTAGCCATCTTAAGGATTGCCCTGGTCTGTCAAGGTTGTAGAAGCATAGTCTACACACCCTGATCAACCCATGTCATTATCCTCTGAACAACATGTTGTTGACTTCCCGTCGACTAGTCACGTCCCCGGTTAGGAAGGAAGAAGAAGTGATCAAGTTCAGTGCATGTTATGCAGAGTCATCCTCACTCACCTTTTCCTCATATAGGTAATGCCAGAAATTCACGGAAGACATGAGTATTTCACAGCCTCAACTTCCAGGCGCTTATCGCAAGCTTTCTCTCACTTACATAGTTGATGGAGATGATCCAGTCGGTTCCCACGTAAATTGATGCAGTTAGTCAAGTAGGGTCAATTTGGTCGATCTTTGGATAGACGGTTGACAAAGTGGTTAAATCGATACCATCCTTAGTCCAATCCCACTCTCAGTTAGAGTGAAGCCCAGCGGTGGCTCACCGACCACTGTGGAGCCCCATTTCTCCTTGGAGATAGAGGCAAGTCAATCTGTCTCATCGCCAGTCGATCCCTGCTCTCATAGAAGTAAACGGAAATCTTGCCCATGTTTTCTTGTTATTTACAAACTCACACATGCGTCTTTGAAATTCCTCAACTATCCCATGGAGCCCCTCAAATGCGCCGAATACATCCGTTTTGATTAGGATGTACTAACCGGACCTCGTCTTCCCTCTTACGATCGCTTTCCGATTCTGATGCGGTTTGTGGTCGGGGTCTGCAAAGCGTTGATGGAATGAGGTTACCGTCACATTGAAGTAATTTTGTCCTCTATTGCTTGAAAAACTTTGAGTTGTCCTCCACGCCGCCGGATTCCCCGCGAGAATCCCCATTAAGCACCAGCAGGAAAAGAACTAAAGATCAACCTTCAGAGGGAGTCCTTCCTCAGTTTCTGTAACTTTGGAAGGGAAAACAGTCTTTATTGATTTCATGGTAGCCCAAGACCCCTTAGATTTTTCTCTACTCCTTAGGTGGGATTATGTATATTCCGTGAAAGTTGTTGTGTCCACTCTTTTCCATGTGATATCTTTTCCTCACAATGGGCCAGGTTATTTGGTAGATCAACTCGTTTATTGACCACTTTGGATTGCCTCACCAGATAGTTCTTATGTAGACGAAATTATCCACTTACATACCAGTCAATTGTAGCCTTGGCGTTATGCGTATGGCTAACCCATGATGACTTAGATCGGTGGATTGACATGGTGATCTCGATAGGAGTTGTTAAGGCGATCTCTTCTCTATCCATGACCCTCGATATGGTGTCGCTTCGGTGTATTTCTTCAGCTAGTAAAGACCTCTTGGAAACCACTTGTGCGAAGTTGTCCCTTGACATGAACAATGTTCAAAAGCATTGTCCTCTTGGAATCCATGATCAAGAAGCAGTCACGAGTATAGTTTCTTTTCTCTGTGGAAAGCTTGTTAAAAGATGAAACATAGGTTACGATCATAGTTCTTTTTTTTGTGTCAGGCTCGTTAAAAAATTAAGCAAAGGTCTTTGAGCATGGTTTTCTATAATTTCAAGCTTGTTAAAAATGAAACCGGACTTGAGGATAGTTTTCGTCTCTTTGTGGCAACCTCGTTAAAAAGAAAATGAGACAGAGGCCTTTGAGCACATGGATCTTAACATATATGTCAATCATTAAAACATGAACAACTTCCCCCTCTCTGTTTAGGTCAAGTCTTCATACTATTTGAAGCTTCATTTCCTCTGCCTTTATTGTTGGATGAAACGAAGCTTAGGGCCATCTTCCGACCTCACGGACTTCATCTTTGAAGTAAGAATACTAGCTTCTTAAGCTTAGGGCTAAATTACCAACCATCGTTAGATACATAAAATATAGTTTTCTATGGTTCAAGAAAGCTTGTGCAAAATGAACCACCCTCAAGCATAGTTTTTCCAGTTTCAAGCTTGCGTAAAAATGAGACCAGGTCCAAGCATGGATTTTTTTAGTTTTTAAAGCTTGTGTAAAATAAATCTATCAAAGCATAGTTTGTTTTGTTTTTAAAACTGCGTAAAATGAAAACAATCCCGAACTTAGTCTTTGTTTTCTCATGCTCGTAAATCAATGAGAATGTAGCAAGGTATACTTTTATCACTTTTTCGGACTCATAAAGGTTATCTGAAAAAGGAACCGGAGTTCTTTTTAAGCTCTTTTAGACTCTCTAAACATGTGAAAGATTGCCCGGCGATCTTGTTCTAGCACTGCGCTCGTTAAATTATTTGAAAGCGTCTGTTGATAGTTTATCTCTTTTTTGGTCTCCTTAGACTATTTTACCGAAAGAGGCGGAGGATTCTCTTTTTTAAAGTGTTTTCCAAACTCTATAATCTTGAAAAACCTTGAGTTTTACTATCTCTGTTTGGACTGGAATTAAAACAAACGTTAGCCAGACCCTTCGTAGGACGAGACCACTCGCTTCTAGGGCTTTCCACGTTAAAAACATAATCGAAGGACTCGTCTGAAAGATGATCTTAAATCAACAAGCATATGTTATCCTCCTCAAGCATATGTAAAATGAAGGCGATACTGCGCCCGATGAGTTAAAATTTTAGAAAATGTATCTAATCTACGTATTATGTAATGCCAGGAGAGTCTGCTTTTGAACACTGACACCCTTTCCTTTCGCCTTGTATTCTGGTTTGAGAAATCCACTTTCGTCTCGATCATGCCTCTATAAGATTGTAAATTGATGCGTGATCCCTTGTTGTTGGTCCGATGTTTCCAAGGCAGGTTGTCGTGTCTCAATCCGTTCAAAAAAGATATCTAACACAAAGTACTTTTCCATTAAATTAAATGCATTTATGCGATCTTTAAGCCTTCTATTGCGTGGACCATCCACAGTGATCCACAGATCACTTGGCTACTCTGATCATCAAATCTTGTTACTTGTTTACGTTTCATTGATGTGGGATACGGCTAAAGGTTCTCTTGTGATGAGTATTGTCATCGACAACTCATTATCCATGAATTAAAATTAGAAACTAATTGGTACCTTGGAACTTGCATGCCTGCCTCAATTAGGGTTTCACCAGCTTTTCGGCAGTGGGTTTCATTATTGACCCATGATGGGAGATTCGTAGAACCATTGACTGGCTTCATTTATTCACATTAGTTTAAGTTTTTACTAAAGTGTACCCCATACAGAATTCGTTGACGGTAATGGTGATTTCCTACAGCACTTGATGTGGTATACACTAATGGCTAGATAATCAAGTGGTTTTCTCATATTGACTTCTTACATATATTCCCTTAGTTAGATTTGTAACACTACTAGGTAGGCGGAATGCAGAAGACCCTAGATATTTTCTCACGAGATCCGGGTTCGTTGGAGTATATTGATGTCTTGTTGCATAAGATCATTCTTCTTCACGGTGGCTATGTTCAAATTTGAATCTCTAACAACACACATAGATCCAGAGTGTATTTTTAATTGTCTATATTAGATTTGAATCATGCTCGGCATGGATCACAATGTAATGTTTGGTAGCCACTTGGCCTATCCTGCCAAGCCTTGGATCTTCGCGTAATAGGCATTGTATCCTTTGAGTAATTTGTGATGCGGAGTATGGGAATGCCTACACTCAATAGATCATATTATTGTCTTGTGTGTTCCTTGTTTGTGTGTGAGGTTTGAAATGAAGTGTTCCTTGTTCCCTACACACTCGACCAGTATTTCAGCTATCACTTTGTTCTTCACCACTTTAAGAATTTCCTACATTTACATTATTTTCGTCATCTATGATGCGTTAATGCGTTATAAACCTATCACATTTGCTTTCGGAGAATTACGGTGGCACGAGTTCCTAAAAGAGAAGGGAGAGAGAAGAACTTTTCTGAGAAAGAAGTTGCATTTTCCTATGTTTAAAACCTTATAAAAAGGATGTTAGCGAGGTTGCTATATAGGCGAGGAATGATATTGTTCATTAGGATTGCACTATAGCGGAGTGCAAACATAGCATGAGTTTTCTCTATAGCTAAGGTCTGCGAGAATTCCAGCGTATGATCGTTTTCTTGATGCTTCTAGGAGAAGCTTCTATGGTAGGTGGCATCTTAATGGTTTGGATCTTACTCTCTTTCCATGATTTAGTGGATCATCCTAACCTCCTCACCTTATCTCCTCTTCAACTTATAAAAGGAGAGGAATTCTCATGGAGAAGGTTAGCTTTTGTTAGCTTGAGCTTGAGTTAGCTTTGTTGATTCTTGAAGCTTGTTAGCTTTGATTTGGTTAGAGTGGCTTTAAGATCTGCTTTGTCGCAGGAATGGGTTGTGAGTAGCTATCGGATCTATGGTCTCCGAGAATCCTTGGAGCAAAGTGTGTGCCAGGAGCAGGGCGGTTAGGACCTTACGACCTCAAGTCCATGGTTGTAATCTCTCTTTCACATTTAATATAATCTGATAATATGATTCTTTCCTATAAAGCTTGTTGTGTTTTATTGTATGATTCCTTGATCACATACATGGGTTTATATTGAGTTTATCTTCTATTACTATCACTTTTGTTGGATTCCATACATAGGTTTATATTGAGTTTATGCTATTACTATCACTTTGGTTGGTTGCGTTCCTTTGCAGGATCATCATGGTATGAGCATTGGAACGGAGCTAGGATGGCAATGGCGAGAGAAAGCGACATTTAAATGGTATGTCACCCATCCCTCTTTAGTTAGTAAATTCAATATTTAAAACTTAAGGAAAACGTCATATTCTGTCCTGCTTTGTTCTAGATCCAGGTGAATCTAGGGAGATCGGTTTGTGTCCGTACTTACGGATTAATCCTAAAACACATGGTTGAATTAATTTATAGTGCGTTCATCTATGTCTCATGAATACTTGAATGGTTACAATTATGTTGCAAATATATATATATATATATATATATATATATATTCATGCTTTCTTATGGTAAATGAGTTAATAATAGAACAACGAGTTTGGTTTCATAGTAAAATGGTGAAATTTTGGGTGGTTAAAATAAGTACCCCATATCATGAAAATGCATAGAGGGTAGTGGGTACCTTACAATAATAGAAATGTTGACCACCATCACCAAGATGGGTGTCTTTACAAGATAATGAGCTATCATGTTCCTAAAGGAGAAAGATTGCAACTTATTAGAGAGCCTCACACCTCCAATGTTGTAGGGAATTTTGGCATTATAAAATAATGACCAACTTATATATGTATATGTGTCCTAGAATGCAAGAAGATGTAACTCATTTTATTATCATATGCATCCTTTATTGTACCAACAAACCTAGTAAGAAGAAGTGAGGTTTATACCATTCCTTACCTATACCTATACCTAATACCATTCCTTACCTATACCATTGATAATTATATCACCAAGGGATAAGATGCAACAATCATTCCTTTTGAAAAGGTATGGGTGAAACTTTGGGATACCAAGGAACATCATCTTATAAGAAGATACCAGATTTCCTTTTGGACTACATTTTGGGAGAAGATGGACACCAAGTCGAAGAGATCTATATATTTCCATCCATAGACAAATGGAAAGACATACATAGAGAACATGGCATTGGTTCAAATTTTGAGGGGTTATAATCAGAAGCATCCAAGCATTACTACATATTGGAAAAATTGTGATGATCTACTTGCGACGTTATGGACAAAATTGGCCATATTGTATGTTAGCACTCTGTAAATTTTACCGTCTGATAGAAAAACGACGGAGGTAACTGTTTCAACCAACTTTCGGTTGGATTATGACCCTTCCAACCAGAGAGGGCTCTCTCATACATATAGATACTGAAAATACTCAAAAATGGTTTGGCAATGGACACACAGAGGTCAGATTCTGCAATAGGATAATTTTTAAAAAGTGGTAGGAAAAACAAGAGAACAAGGCCATTGGGCAATGGGGTCGATTCTTGACATTGTATGGAGATTTATAAGCTATGTATTCTTAAGGGAACAAAGGAAAAATAGGCACGGTGATCAGCCAAATAAGTAATATGAGATGGCAATGGGAAAGAAAGGAAATACCACTATGACAAGAGGCGTATAACAGAGGATGAATCTCTTGGTATAGCTTTAGAATAAGAAACATAAAGGTTGGCTACCAAAAACAGAGCACCAATCAAAGGTGAATTGTGAGCCAGAAACCAATAAAAACGTAACAAGTATAATCAATATGAGAAGGAGCACCAGCAAGATGAATTCCTTCTTTTGCTTAAATATTATCACTAGTAGAAAAACACATTCATGAATATGAAATACAAGAAAACATATTGAATATCAACACCATGATGAATCTCGGCTATCTAAGAAAACCTTCTCTGTTTATATTAAAATCCATAAGAAATCACAAAGTTTTCATGCTACAAGGGTAGACCCTTCTCCGGCCAGTCGAACCATTCTTTTATCTTTTTTAACAATATATATAGATAAATTACATAGGAGGCCAAAAACAGTCATTCTTTCCAAGATTCCAAAAATAGACATTGGTTACAGAGGGAGTAACTTATCAAAACCGAACTCCTACTTTCTAGGGAAACAATTATAAATGGAAACCAAAATATCTGGGATCTTTAACCTAAATGCCACTTGTCTGCATTATGACAAAATTCCCTGAAATATACTCGATTTAGATTGCAATTTTATTTCAGTTTTTCAATCTCTTCCTTTAACATGTCAATCAAGCTAGGCTAGTTTTCTTCAATGTTTTTAACTGTTCCAGCTTTAGCCTCCTCCTTTCGTTGTTTNATTAATGATCAAATCCTTCATAACAGGATTCAACCTGATCTCCTCGACTGATTCTAGCTCATCAACAGATTTTGCACGAGATTTTGTCGTTAGGATTTGTGCAACATGCCTTTCTCTCTTTTTACTTGATAATTCTGTCATATTCCCTGATTTGTTGAAAAACACTGAATATTTCTCCTCTTCTCCCTCTAGTTCATCAAGACACATGAGCCTATTTGCCTCAACTACACATGAATTAGACAAGCGTTTCGATTTGCAGATATCTCGTTCCAAAATAGAGTAATTTCACCTATGTTTTGAGTAACAGTCGCCATCAAATACTAATCATCGGCTGCTAACTAAAATCCTTACAGGGATAATGGCCTCTCACGTTCGGCCATCGATTTCCAATGATGAGTATTAAATCGGTTATTTGGCGACGCTTATTTGGCACTACGCGGACGAATGGTACACAAGAGGGTTTCTCGAGAAGATTTGACTCACTGTCAAGTTTCATTTTCATGTGTAGCCTTCATATTAGACCTAATTAATTTACATTTAGCACGTGATTTTGGGGGTGTGATAGGGTGGTTTTGAGTCTACCCACTTTTCACCTCGAAATTGTTAGGATATTTAGACACTTAGGAGTCAGTTAAGATCTACTTGGTCTAATATTTCATTAGGTAAAAGTGTGTTTCTTTAGTATGCATTTGTAGTTAGGAAATCCGACGGTCACAATATGTTCTCAACATAGAGTGATCCGACGGTTCATACTCTCCTCGATCTTAACGACCATTGATCCATGGCTTAACACCCGATTGGTCCATGATCTCTATTTAAATAGCATGGAGGGTCATTTTCCGATGATCAATTGTGAGAAACTCTCTTGTAAAATCTCTCTGTAATCTTTTCCTTTGCATTAATAAACTGCTCCAAGTGGTCTTGTTGGTTGGGGTCGTGGATGTTTCCCCGTAGGATTTTTACCACGTGAAAACATCAATGTGTTGATCTTTGATCTGGTTATGTGAGTGGTTATTGAAGGTGTTCATCCTCTGCTGGAATACCTGTTTTTTCGAACATGGTATCAGATCTTGTTTGAAGACCCACTCCTATTGTAGATCAAGATCGTGAAGCCGAGTTGACCCATCTCCATTTTCTGTCATTTACATACATTTATGGGATGAGAGGGCTATTCCATTGCGTCCGGAGCACTCATTTCATTTAGGAACACTTTTTGTTTCACTCGAAAAGGTTTTTGTTTTCCCAAGATACAACCATTATAGTCAGATCCAGAGGTATAAAGCCTGAATACACATTTTTTAAATTTCTGCAAAGTTTTATTTTGATTTTATTTCGGTTTGTATTTTTTATTTCCGAGTTGCTACTCTTTTAGAAATGCGTATTCTCTTTGCCCCACACCTTGTGCGATCTCGGAAAATCAGAAATAGATAGGAAAAGGTGCATCTTCTAGGTAAGTTAACCAAAATCTAACCCTTATTGTCATCGAGAAGCGAAATTTTCTTCTTCTATGAAAATAGTTTTCTTTTAGCACGCTCTCCAAGGCCGTCTTCCACAACAACAACAACACCCCCAATCCTCCTTCTGAACATTACAATATTTTTTTCTAGACCATTTGGTTAAAACGTGCCTTATTAAGTAAGAGGTCTTGAGTTCAAGTCTCTCTTTTGTTACCTTTTTGAAAAAGTTCATGCTAAAATTGTAAAGTGTATTTCACTTCAAGTATAAAAGTGAATCACTATAAGTAGCTTTAATATTTTATTTTAGAGTTATTTATTTTGCATGCATCTTTTCTGTTATAAAGTAACTTCGTTGTAAAAGTGATCCCCACTTCTCTTATAAAAGTGAGTCACTTCATAAAACAACTTACACTATCACGTGGTCAGTTGGTTACCATTTATGCCTTTTTTTAAACGGGCATAACTCTCACATCGGAAGTCCGTTTTCAGTGTCGTTTTTTTTAAAACCGCATAATTTTTGAGCTCTTTCCATATAGATCATAAGTTTCAATTTTCAAGTCCATATTATCTGCATATTTAATATGGCTTCTACAAGTAATGTTTTTCTTACCAACAACAACTACTTCCAATGGAAATCTCATATGGAAGATTTATTAAGAAGTAAAGGCTTGTACCGGATTACCTTG
>SNQJ01S0116286.1:0-27913 GCA_010110895.2 Picea sitchensis | reverse complement strand
ATACAATATACATATAGGAGCCAGTGGCATCCAAAACCCTAACCCAATGACCTGGATTAGTCCAAAACCCTAATTCC
Organism: Picea sitchensis; assembly: GCA_010110895.2. Classification (NCBI taxonomy): domain Eukaryota; kingdom Viridiplantae; phylum Streptophyta; class Pinopsida; order Pinales; family Pinaceae; genus Picea; species Picea sitchensis. The sequence continues at coordinate 27,836 of SNQJ01S0116286.1, read as the reverse complement.
TTAACCGGAAATAGAAAACCATCGGCAAAAAACAATGTGCCGAAAAACCACCTAAATATCTTGTGGTCCTGGAAATATGTCATCCCAGAAATATGTTGTCCCAGAAATATGTCGTCCCGGTAATATGTCGTCCCAGAAATATGTCGTCTCGGTGCGAAAAAAAAAATCGGGGGTGCTGCCCCCTCTAACCCCCCTGCGCGCTCGGCGCAGACGCTCAGACACTACTACTCGTGCAAAGAATATAACACATACCCAACACCCTAGACCTGCCCAAAACAAAACGCAACCTGAAAGCTCAGATTTAGAAAACTTAACAAAAGTCGTTCAAAAACTGTCGAATCAAGTTATAGATTTGAAAAGGACGGCCGAAGAATCTTCTTCGAGCAAAGGACCTTACAAACCCCTATTTAGAAATCCTTTTCCTCCCAACCGACCTAATTCAAACACCGAAGGCCTAAATCTAGAAAGCCTACAATTCGCTATTCAAACGATTCTAGAAGCCCAGGATAACTTGATGCCCCCTGAGATTCCTAAGGAAGTAGTTGAACAAGAGACAGTTGAAGAAGATGAATCTTCTCCGAACGTTTTTGGACACTTCTTGGATAGCATTTTTCAAGCTAATTTCGAGACAGTACATCCCTACAATACTAGGAGTAAGACAACAAACAACCCTTCTTCTGAAAACACTACGACTCTACCCCCAAAACAGTCTAGAACAACTGAGACTAAACAGAATTATGCGAACGCAAGCTTAGATTATGATTTAGTTGAAGATCTAAAAAAGTTAAGGGCTAACATTTATGTTTATGAATTATTAAAATTTCTATTTCTGCTACAAAAAATGTTACAGAATATCACAAAGAATAGCAAAAACGGTAATCCAAGCAGTAACAAAGTTTTTCAGAACAACCCAAAAGTTCCTCAGAAGGCCTCCGCTAAGAATAATTCTGATCCTCACAAGAAGAGAGACCTTCTTGTAAATAATGTAACAAATGTAGATAAATTGGTTTTAGAAGTTGCGAGTAAAAAGCAACAAGCTTCCACCGTTAGTACTCACAGAAACGTCCCTCCATTTTTGTTAACTTTTGAAATCTTTAATAGGAACGTGCACAATTGTATGGTAGACTCAGGAGCATCATCCAATGTAATGCCATGGTCTGTGTGTCATAAGATTAATGCTAAAGTTGAACCATCCACCTTAAAGATCATCCAACTTGATCGAACTAGTGTTAAAGTTATAGGTGAATTAAGGAATGTGCTTATAAGATTATCGTCTAACCCCAAAGTTCATCAAGTGATTGATATTATTGTTGTGGATATTCCAGAAGTTTATGGTTTGTTTTTAAGCAGAGAGTGGTCAGAGCATCTACACAGCTATTTCGTGACAGATTGGTCTCACTTGTGGCTTCCTAAGAACGAAAAGCCCAACAAAATCAAGGTAAATCGTGAACGTTACCTAAAGTTCACAGTGACAGGTTTAAATGATCCCAATGAACCATTTACACCTTCTGCTGATTCACCCAAAATACAAGGGATGGATACATTTTTCAGCAATTTTATGGCCGAAACTTCCGCTATCACTAACCCGCAGCAGCAGTCTGAAATTGTGGCGTATGTGCAGCCAGCAGTTTCTACCCAATGGTCTCATGCACCCGACAAAAATCAAATATGGTCTCTTTACTTTGATGGGTCAAAGTCCAAGGAAGGAGCTGGTGCTGGCTACGTTATTATTGATCCAGCAGGTAACAAAACCCTGATTGCATGCAGATTAAAGTTTGAATGTACAAACAACACAACAGAATATGAGGCTTTATTGCAAGGCCTCATGAAAGCATTAGATATGAACATTCAAAATTTGATTGTCTTTGACGATTCGGAAATTGTGGTTAGACAGGTAAGAGATTCTATCCATTGTTTGTATCCGCATCTTAAAAGCTACCAATCCGAGGTATGGAATTTGATGAATAAGTTTTCTACTTTTAACATAAATTCTATTCCTAGATTGAATAATTCGGAAGCCGATTTGTTAGCTAACGTAGCTTCGAAACTCTTTCCTGCAGAAGGCTTGTCCCCGAATGTATTCTCCGTAGAACTGTTGTTCAGGCCATCCGTTCCCGACAACATCACGAATTGGAGAGTCTTCGACGACGATCGACAAATTATTAGTTTCCTGCATATGGAAGAAACTTTCCAAGGCGCAGTAATCGACGAATGCACTCATGACAAGAATCTTCGCGATTTCATGGTAATACCAAATCCGAGATCTCCTGAATCTTCATCAGACATGGTAAATTCTATCCCTAAATCTATAGTTAGATTGGAAAAAATTTATGATCTTCAAGACAAATTCAAAAAATCGGTCAATTGTAAAACGAATAGTTCCTCTTTATCGTATGAAAAAGTAAACTTGGGAACTAATGATAATCCACAGTGCATTAATTTAGGGGTGGGGTGTTCTGAACAAGAGAAAGCAGCGTTTATTAAATTGTTTAAGGAATTCAAAGATGTTTTTGCATGGACGTATGACGACCTAAAAACCTTTGATCCTAACATCATACAACACGTCATTCCTATGAAACCCCAAACCTTGTCGTTTCAACAAAAGTTAAGAAAAATGCACCCTAAGCTCGAACCGACCGTCAAAAAATAATTAAATAAACTCCTGAATGCTAAGATAATTTTCCCAGTTAGGCACACGCAATGGGTCTCTAATGTTGTCCCTGTCCGGAAGAAGAGTGGTGAAATCCGACTATGCGTCGATTTCTGAAACCTTAATCGAACGTCTGATAAAGACAACTACCCTGTCCCACACATGGAACAGATCCTTCAACAAATATCTAGCTCTAAAAGAGTATCCTTATTGGATGGTTTTTCAAGGTATAACCAAGACCTGATGTCTCCTCCAGACCAACTTAAAACTACCTTCCGCACTCCATGGGGCACCTACGCTTATAGGAAAATGCCCTTTGGACTCATTAATGTTGGTGCCACTTTCCAGAGAGCGATGGACATCGCTTTCCGAGGATTAATCAATCAATTTGTTGTAGTTTACCTAGATGATGTCACTGTATTCTCGAAAAACAAAGCTGATCATCTAGCTCATTTGAGATCCGTTTTACAGCGATGTCGTAAGTACGGCATTTCCTTGAATCCTAAAAAATCTATCTTCGCAGTAGAACAAGGTAAGATCTTAGGATTTATTGTATCAAGCAAATGGATGATTATCGACCTTGAAAGGACTCAAGTCATCTCGAAACTCCCCCCTCCCTCGTAAAAAAAGTCTATGCAATCTTTTTTAGGCCAGATAAACTTTGTCAGGAGATTCGTCCCCAGTTTTTCAGAAATGGTGAGACCTTTACAAAATTTAATAAAAAAAGGACGCACAATACCATTGGGGACCCTTAGAAAACAAAGCTTTTAATTCAATAAAAAAGNNATAATAGACGCTCCTTCTCTGATGAGCCCCGACTTTTCGCAAGACTTCACTCTCTACACATTTGCTTCTGACCGCTCCTACGCTGCTGTCCTAACTCAAAAGAACGTTGAAAACAATGAAGTTGCAATTGCCTTTATGAGTTCAGCGTTCAAAGGCCCAGAACTCAATTACCCAGCAGTAGATCAGCAAGCCTATGATGTTTTTAAAGTAGTAAAGCACTTCCGATATTATCTTTTGAAATCTAGGACGAAAATTATTGTCCCTTACCCAGCCGTCAGAAATCTGTTAGTGCAGAAAGAACTAGGTGAAAAGAGAGCGAACTGGGTCACCTCCTTACAAGAGTATGACATAGAAATCACCCCAGCACAAATAGTGAGAGGCCAAGGGCTATGCAAGTTAGTCGCTGACTCAGCGGCAGGACAACAAGAGGAAAATGATATGTCAAACCCAGGACAGCACAACCAAAATTCAATATGTTGTGCACTAAACTTTGTTAGTCCCTGGTATGATGATATAAAATTCTGTCTTGAACATGGGTCAGCCCCCCGTCACCTGGATCCCACTAAAAGAAGAGCGTTAATATTAAAATCTGCCTCCTTTCAATTGATTAATGGTATTCTGTTTCGTCAAAATTTTGATGGAATACTAATGTGTTGTCTTGAGAAAGATGAAGCAGAAAAAGTCTTGTTAGAATTGCACGCAGGAGAAGCTGGTGGGAATTTTGGTGGGGATACCACTGCCCATAAATTATTAAGAGCAGGTTATTACTAGCCTACACTTTTTAGAGATGCTCATGCCTTGTGTCGCAAGTGTATTATTTGTCAAAAAGCATCCGGGCGGATACAGAAACCAACCTTTCCTTTGCAGCCTGTTTCAGTAGACTCCCCTTTTTAGCAGTGGGGTCTTGATATTATAGGTCCAATCAATCCGCCATCCTCATAGAAGAATAATTTTATCGTAACAACCACAGATTACTTCACTAGGTGGTCTGAAGCTGCCCTATTAAAAGCTGTAAATACCAGTCAGGTAATTGTCTTTTTAAATTCAAATATTATTACTCATTTTGGTATCCCTGATTGTTTAGTATTTGATAGCGCTTCCTATTTTTCGTCTCTTGAAATGAGTGAGTTCGCTTTAGAAAAAGGAATTAAATTAAAATATTATGCCATCTATTACCCTCAAGGCAATGGATTGGCAGAATCAACTAATAAGAATCTGATTAAAATCATCAAGAGAACGGTATCTAAAAATCAAAAAAATTGGCATAATGCACTGTTAAACGCAATCTGGGCTGATAGAGTAACTCCAAAAACTGTTGTAGGTAACTCCCCCTTCTTTCTTGTCTATGGGAGAGAAGCAATTCTGCCACCACATATTCTTCTTCCCTCACTGCAGCTATCACAGAAAATACAAGAAGAGAACTGCCCCCCTTTGGAGAATTGAATTAACGCATTATTAAAATTAGAAGAGGTAAGGGCTCAAGCAAAACGGAAGTTGGATCAGCATCAACTAGTGGTTAAAAGTTGGTTTGATTCCAACTCTTCCTCTGACAGAAAATTTAAAGTAGGTGACCTTGTCCTAAAATGGGACAAACCACATGAGGGAAAGGGAGAGCATACGAAGTTTTAGAACTTATGGCTAGGACCGTTTTTAATTGCTGAGAAATTGGGTCCCAGCTCTTTCAGATTACAGAGTCTAGAAGGATAGCCAGACACCTATCCGGTGAATGGCCAAGCTCTAAAAAGGTATTTCGCTTGATGACAACCCTGTGTACACTGTGTAAATATTTTTCCTTTGTTTTCTTTTCATTTTCTTTTGCTGTTTTGGTTTTGATTTCTTATCAGTCTTTGTTTTTGAAATACATATATCTGCATCATTAACTGTTCAGATTAAGAGAACAGAAAAAATTTTCCTCTGAAATGACTGCTAAAAGATTGTCTAAACATCAATTATGATATGACGCTGAAGTTTACAACCATATTAAAGAAAACCTATTGTTTGAAAGGAGTTTATTGATTTCAATCTCTAATTGAAGTCTGTCACGATCATCCATTTTCTTCTTACGCTGTCCCTATTCCTTAAGAAAACAACTCAGAAGATGTCTCCCTGCCTTCGAAGGTCAGTTTATTAACAAACTATCTCTAGATCTATCTCTAGATCTTAATGAAGGGCAGTTTAAAAATATTTCTCAAGGTCTGTAATTTATTAAAATATGTCCAAAATATCATAATTTTCAGCGTCACCCCGCTCAATTATATATCTTTAAAAACCGAATAAATCATTAAAGAGTTGTGGGAAGTGCTTGTAAACCCACCAGGATACTGAACAGGTCTGCTGGCAGCGGGTAAATGCATACATGACGCCAATATAACTTCGTCGGGGTACTGAACAGGCCCGCTCGCAGCGAAGCAATGTCGGGTATATGAAAATTCTCAGATTTGTAATCTTTTGACCTTAAATGTCCTTCATTCTGATCTGGAACTTCCTGGAAGGATACAGATATCAAAGTGGGTTAAATGGCAACCCTGTCAAGGCTATGGACGCCTGCTGGCAGCAGTGGCTCTGTCAATAGTATTGGAGATTTTATCCTTAATATCGTGACTCACTTTTGTTAAGATTGTTATCAGTTTTTATCTTTTAAAATAACAAGCTGGAATTTTTATGATTGATAATGATGTTTCAACAATTTTCTGGTTGTTTTTGAGTTAGAGTTTTGTCATTATCCTAATCTGGACTTGTTCGTTTGGCAGAGATAACTGCTTCTACCAGTGTGTCGCCATTGTTGGCAGCCATTTTCATTCCTATATTTTCCTTACAAACTGCCTACACAAGGGTTTTGAACCCTCAATACTCGTCGCAATTTTTTAAATAAACGACACTATTATCTTTTTCTTTCGCATACCTGCTTTTCGTTTTCATTTTCACGACTGCGAGCGTGAAAACCTACAGTTGGGATTCATGTTGATGACATTAGAATGATCTTTTGGATTGTTATGAACCTATTTGTTTATATGGTCATAACTCTTTTACCTCCAACTCACCACTGGTCACACATTTATCAAAACACCAAACCACCACTCACTTTGCATTTGACTATTGTTAATATGGTTTCGATTTATAAATTCGTTGATGCAATGGTTATTTGATATTTTGGTGTCTTTGATCAAATCGTTGATGCAATGGTTTTATTGAACACATTAATTTTGGGACAAATCGTGGTTCATTTGACATGTTGGTGTCTTTGATGTAATCATCGATGCAATATTCGACATATTGGTGTTTCTTTTAAAATCGTGCAAATGACATTGTTTATTTAACATTCGGATCGATTTTTGGTTATGAACACCATGGTTTTCAATGGTTATGTGATAATTCATTTGGTTAAAATCTTTTTTGAATATGCACTGTTATGATTTGAATAGGCGTCGTTGATTGTACAGTCGACATGATAGTTTTGCATGGTCCCAAATTACTACACCACCCTCGCACGCATAAGCATTAACGCTCTGTCTTGCATTTCAGGCTGCCTTTGCCTATTTTGGGGGAAGCTGCGGGAAAAATGGTTTTGTATCTACCCTGTCAAACCCCCTCACCGATTACCCTGTTGATCTTGTGCTATTTGCTATGTCTCCAGTAGTGCAAATCGAGCCCAACGGCGTTCAAACTTTGTTGTTATTTGATAACGCCCGAGAGGACCTAGATGAATGGTTGGTTGTTTTTTATTGAGAAGTTCGAGGGTTTCAACCTCGCAGTCGCTCAGTAGTTTGCACTTACATTCGATGGATGCAGGGCCAAAGTTGGGGACATCCAACTCGAATTGAATGAAAATTTCCTTAGCTCAGCCACTAGTCTGCCAGCCAAAGGGCAAAAATGGTTTAAAAATTCGAAGGTTGATGAAGTACCATGGCCACTGTTGTTTACCTCGAGGAAAATCAACAGTTGCAACAAAGGTATGCCAGTTACAACTCTTAAGTCTAGGTGGCATGATTTGTTGGCCATTATCAAGCAATTCATTACATGCGAGGGTAGATACGGTTTGGTTTTCCTATACCACCTCCGACTGCTCATGAGTTTCATAGATTTTCCTTTAAATATGCCACATTTCCTCCTTCGGAGTTTGTATAAACTGGCTAAACGTTTCAAGAGGGAGAAAGCCAACTCCAGCCTCTTCCACCACTGTTTAATTAAACTTATTATAGTTCATCATTTGAGGTTGAGTGGCGACTGTTGGGAAGCTTTCTTGTTGAGGAATGGCTTTTCCAGTCCTAAAATTGGACAAGTTGACAAAACCGCGGTCACAGAAACCCTTGTCGGGCCTGTCGGGCCCCCTCCTACACTCTTACCCTCTCTTGAACCCTCGACCTACCCGAACCCTACCCAAACCGACACCCTGCCTGATTCATGCCTAAAAGATGGTGGCAAGCCTGTTAAAAGGTCTGCAAGGAAAAAGGGTAAGGGTAACAACGATGTAAATTGCAAGGGTAAGAAGGTTGCGCGTTGGGTATCAAGGTGTGCTCGCAATAAAACTAAACAAAACACATACCAACAACCAATCCTGTTGAGTGAAGATTCTGATTCCGAAATCGAGCGGTTTCTAACCGAGGAGTATCCATACTCACATGGCCTTTGTTCAATCAAGCCCTATGACTATGTGACGAACCTCCCGCCATGCCTTAGAGATGACCCCAACTTCCCCGGGATCAAAATCGATAGTGGAACTGCTGGTAAATTAAGAGATTCTTCACCTGTAATTACACGGCCTGATCAACCACAGTGCAATGAATGCAAGTTGTGGCTCAACCGATATTATACAGATGTCCCTCTACTCCAATCCCGAATCAAGTCCTTGGAGGACCGAGTAAATGTGTTAACCAAAGAAAATGATAGACTGCAAGCCAATGATAAAAGGCAGAAGACCACAGGCTCTGTCGTTTTCAAAAATGTAGAGGCGGCCACTGCCATTGTTAATTCAAAATTAGCTTGATCTAATCGAATCCCTGAAACCAAGGTATGGGGTTTCAAAAGTGATTTTAAAATGATTTTGTTTGCTTTGAATTAGCATAAAGGATTTGTTTGCTCAATCGCATCTATTTCTGTTATGATTGAATTGATACAATATGATTATGTTTGCAAATAATAACTAGCTACATAATCGTGAGATTCTGTAGCTAGTTATGAAAATATGAATTGTTTTGATTTTACAACTAAAATACAATCTGAACATCATGTATTTTTGTGCATTTACAAGTACATATGAATTTCAAAGGAAATTGGATCGATAGTGGCATCTTTGAACATGTTTTTTTTACATAGTTTTGGATTCGGCTATTAGTTTTAGATAGGAACAGGAATTTGGGAGATTGTATTTCCATAATTTTTGCAACAGTTTTGATAATTTCCACAAGGAATGTTTTCATCCTGTGGCCTTTATATATGTATTATTTTTGTAAACAAAACCATCACTACTTGGGAGCAGAGACTATGGATTGATGATTACTCAGACTCGAATGAAAGTAGATGTTTGTACGGCTTTAGCTTCAATATATCATACTTTTGTTCAAGTTTTTGTTCATTTCAATTTGTAATCAAATTATTGATTACTTTAGATATCATAATTTGTTATAGGTTGATGTGATGAGATTTAAATAGTGTCCATATTTGATGTCTCTCATTTTACATACAGCAATTATTATGTTTCAATTTAATGACAGAGGATTAATCTTCTTTATTAAATAGGCAGTTTATATACAAATCTTTGCAGTGAGATTTATCTTAATGTAATCATTTGTAAATTATAAAATTGTTGTTGCTTCATCCTTTACATGTTCTGTCGTTAGCATTCAAAAGCGTTGTTGCTTCGTGTTTACATGAAGTATTGGAAAATCTGGTGCGGGTTGGCCTCATCAAATAGTGAACTCGGATGCCTATGTACAGGACAAGTAGGAGATGATAAATTCAAGTCAGTTTGTTATTTTATTTTAATAGTTTAAGTAATATAAGAACTCTCTGTAGTTTAGATAGATATATAATACAGATTGTTATTTTTATTACTTAGTTAGATAGCTTTCATTTCATTTCTTTTTCATAAAAGTTATAAAAATCAAAAATACTGAACAATAGCTTTTGTTGTCAATTCATATATGATTTTTCGCAGGTTTTTGATTAAAAAATTTGCAATTTGTGAATATTGTACATATAGTAGAAATATAAATATATCTATGCATTGTATATTTAATAAGTAGAACTATTATTCTGTTAGCCAGTAGAACTGTAAATATATATTAGATTTGTATATAGGTTGCAGCAACTGTTTTTCACTTAGATCAGTTTCTTTAGCTTAGTTTTTTCACTTTCCTAGGACTTAGATCGGCCAACGGAGCCGCTAAACCCGTCGGAGTGGATTAATCCAAACGGCTTGGGTTATTTAGACAACCTCGGACCGGATTCACTCCTCCAGTTGACGAGCGGTCAATTTCGCCCGTCAACAGGTAGCTCGTGACCACAGGGTGCGGGCCACAGAGCCCCTGGTGCCTAAGAACCACAGTAGTCTTAATAAAAGTTGTGTTAAAAACACAACTTTTTCAATTTTATTCTTTATGCTCGTCCACATTTGTTTCTTATGGCTAGGTCATATAACTTTAGTAACTACTAGTGTAAATCCATATTAAGAGATGGATCAAATCCCTCAAGGTGAAAACCTTTTTTATATTGTAAAATCTTGAGGTGACATCATCAATTTTTATTTGACCATTTGACTAATTGTACTTATTAATACCTTGGGCTTTTATTTGAGGAATTATACTTATTTATACCATTAAATTTTATTTAACAAATAGTACTTATTTATTTATGTAAGAAGAATTTAAAAAATAATCTCCTCCACAACTAAATAATAGTAAATAAGTTTAAAGGCTTATCATTATGCTCTACATTAGTGAAGCCTTATTATAGCATTCTAATCATTCATTAGTTTGCCTTTGACTACAAATATCTTTCTTGTTGTCCAATGTTGTACATATGCTTAACAAAATAATTATGTTTTTATAATATTTAAATTAATTTTATCACACATCTGATTGGTTGACCAATTCAATGTCTTTTGGTCGAGCTTTAACTGAATGTTATTTTTCCAATCTTGGGTTATACCTAAGTTTTGAGTTTGTGTTTTTCATGCACACAATGCAATTTTTTTTCCAAACATAGATAACCTAAGTTTGTATATTTAATCTTATATAATGACATCTATTCATTGAGGTTTTTTCACACACACAATGCAATTTGTTTTCAGACACAGATAACCTAAGTTTGGAGTTTTAATCTTATATAATGGCATATATTCATTGAGGTCAATAAATTTATGTTAGTGGAATAAATACATGTTATGCCATATATATTGGATGTTAAGTGCAATTTTTCCATGTATTTGTTTTTTTTTAATGATTTTGTTACAAAATTTGTAACATAATTTACATTTATCAGCATTCCACTAAGCAATCTTTGTTATCTCCAACTATTCTGTCTAGTTTGAGGTCCTTTGAGGGCGAGCGGTGTTGGGTAACCACTTCAAGGTCCTTTGGGGGTGTACAGATTCTGGTTTTAGCTTCTTTTCTGGTTCTTGTTGGGGGTTTTTGCCCTGCATTGTTTCTACATTTACAGCCTGCGCGCCAGTTTTGGTGTCTAATGAGGATGTGTGTAATTTTGTTCATGAGCATGGTCATTGGACTTGTACTGCTCTGAGCATTTGTGGGGTCATGAAGATGTAAACAAATTATATTTTTTATAAATATAATTGAGCTAATTTTCTATTGGAAAAAAAAAGGTTTCCCGTACTTTCTTTTCATTTCCATCTTATGTGAGAAAGTTTAAAAAATTGCTAACTCCGAAAATTTAATATAAGGTTGAGATGAAGGTATGAATTTGTTTAAGTGGGACTAAAAGTATTGAAAGCAATCGTAGAAGGGGTTTGATATTTCAAAGTAAGTTGAATATTATATAAAATTTTAATGGTTATTTTTCGGTTAAGTGCAATTTATTTGAATTTACATTATGTGTACAAACCACAGGTTGGTTTTCGCTCCTAAAGAGAGGTGGTCCACAAGTACATCACCAACTATACACAGTTTGGTTTTCACTCCTAAACAGAGGTGGTCCACAAGTACATCGCCAAGCATCTTAGAAAGAAGCAATCTGTTGTGTTTGGCTTACACATTAATCACATCATGTCTAGAGCACAAAACTTCCAAATGGCTCTTGCTATTGCTAAATGTTTTTCTCTCAATAGTTGAATAGCAGATTTGCTAGAGGTTTTAAGTGTTGTTTGAAAATTATTCCATATATAATATTAAGTAGGAAGTTTTACCAATATTTTTTAAGACATGGGCAAAGCATCACAGTATTATAAAGTTTAAGTTTATGTTTATGGTAAGAGGATGTTTTTATTATAAGTTTTTAAAAACAATTGATTATCAAAAAGTTTTAGGGGAAGGTTTCGGTTTCTAGTATTAAGATAGAGTAGATTTTTTTGTTGCTCTTTTCGTTCTTTTTTTTATCTTTCCACTATATCTATAACAAAGCTGTCAGTTGTCAGTTTAGGTTTCGTTTCAGATTTATCTTTTCATTTTGGTATCTAATTATTTTTAAGAATATTGGTAATACTTACATCAAAACAAATTTAGATTGGATTGCTCGATGTCTATAACAAAGTTGTCAAATATCATTTTAGTTGGAAATAATTAATATTATTTGTATATTAATGGAGAAATGGTTACATTGTTGTAACGTAGCTCCTTAAGTTAGGATTAGTTCATAGATTATAGGAGTTTGTTTACAACTTCCTACTTCTTTGTGATGTACTTATAGATGTATCATCTGATTAATGAATGTAGAGTGTACTCTCCGTTTGTGTGCAGTCTCCAGGTGCAGTACTCACATGTGAGTTGTAGTTTCTATTCAATTCAGTTTTTATCTTGGTATCAGAGCTCAGACCGGGTGAGCCTGATTTGTTTTTGAGAGCCCTAAGTGGCTACAGAGCCTTCATGGCTACAGGTGCACACAGGAGCTTCATTGCTCACAGGAGTAGGTGGACTGCAGTAAACACTTTACTCACAGGTCTCAAATGATTTTTTCTTTGAGTATAGGATGATTGGCGCGTTTTTTTTTTTCTCTGAGCACACTCACATGCGATCATTTTTTGGCGCGGATATTTGCCTCAGAAAAGTGCTCATCTTTTTTGGCAGTTCTGCACATGGGATTCGCCCGTTTGTGGTGGATTTGAGTAGCAGACACATTAAACCTCAGATCAGTGGAGGATCTGAGTTTCAGTCACAAGATCGGGCTAGGTCAGTGGCAGATCTGTGATCAGGATCTGGTATGTATTGAATTCTTGCTTGTGTAGCTTGTAATTGTTCAGTTGGTTAGAATTATTCATCGGTGGATCTGAAAGCTGATCGGTTCAGTATGAATAATACCATAGAAACATATCTCAATGAGTCTAGAAAACTCGATGGGTCCAATTTCACCAATTGGAAGTTCAAGCTACAGACATTGCTTGAGGGAGAAAATGTGTGGTCGATTGTCACAGGTAATGAGCCGAAACCGAATATTGTAACAGCAACAATCGCACTTCAACAAGACTGGGATAAAAGGGAGAACAAAGCAAAAGTCATACTGAAGATGTCCGTCAAGGATAATATTCTCCCACATATTAGAGATGGAAAATCGTCCACTGAGATCTGGACGACGCTCAAGAATCTATACCAGACACAAAATACAAATCGCATCTTGTAACTTAAAGGCAAGTTCTTTGCGATGAGGATGGAGGAAAATGAATCTGTTGTTGGATTCATTGCAAGGGTTAAAGACCTGAAGGACAGATTGGGAGACATCGGAGAAAAGGTGTCCGAATCCGATCTAGTCACAATCACATTGAATGGAATGAAGGATGAATATCAGATGTTCATCACAGGATTGGCAGCAAGGGATAAAGCCCCTGCATTTGAAGAATTGACAGGAATTTTGCTACAAGAAGAAGAGCGGTGACAGAATTTGAGACCACAGAATGACGATCTTGCTCTAATGGCGAAGAGGCGACAGTTTAAAGGGAAGCAACCACAGCAACAACAACAACAACAGAGAGGAGGTAGCACGTTTCAAAAGAGACCATTTAGAGGTATGTCTGCAAACAATTTTTCAGGCGTTAAATGTTTTTACTGTGGGAAAATTGGCCACCAAATTAAGTTCTGTTTTAAGAGGCAGACAGATGAAGCAAGGGATAAGCAGAGTAGGCACACAGGATATTTTGCTGATGAAGATGAAGACCGTAGTCATGAACTTCGACTATTTGTAGCTGATTGTGCTCTTTCAGCTTCTAAGGAAGATGAGAACGACATATGGTATGCCGATTCTGGCGCATCCTCACATATGACAGGTAAGAAAGAATGGTTTGAATTTCTTGAAGAAACTTCATGTGGATCTAAAATTTATCTAGGAGATGATAGAGGATATGAGATAAAAGGGTATGGTGATATTCCGGTAAGGTTACCTAGCGGTGACATTAGACATATTAAGAATGTGATGTATGTGCCCGGGATTAAGAAAAACTTGATCTCCGTATCTATGATAACAGATCAGGATCTGCTAGTTGAATTCTTCAAGACATGTTGTGTCATAAAGGATAGCAAGATGGAAACAGTTGCATCAGGAGTGTGTGTGGGGAGCCTGTACAAATTGAATGTCAAAAGCATGCCACAACAAGCCATGGTTGCAACAGGATTGACAGCCGAAAACCTCTGGCACCAGAGATTCGGTCATCTTAATTTACAAGACCTCATGTTACTTAAAAGAAAAGGTATGGTTGATGGACTCCCTGCTTTTCATAGTGTTCAGTTAAATTGTGATGGATGTGCATTAGGGAAAATGCATAGAGAAGAATTTTCTCTGCATATTGATAAAAAGGGAAGAGATATTCTAGAGCTAGTGCATACAGACATATGCGAACCTATGCAGACCAGGTCGCTAGGTGGTGCATATTATTTTCTTCTGTTTACTGATGATTGCACTAGATTCTCTTGGATATATTTTTTAAGTAAAAAGAGTCAGACCTTTCAGTGTTTTAAAGTATTTAAAACTTTGGTAGAGAAGCAGACAGGAAAATGCATAAAAATTCTCCGCTCAGATCAAGGGGGAGAATACAGGTTGGGTGAGTTCATGAATTTTTGTAAATATCATGGGATTGTTCAACAGTTTACAGTGCCTCATACACCACAGCAAAATGGAGTGGCAGAACGAAAGAACAGAACTCTTGTGGAGTGCGCAAGAAGTATGCTTCAAGGTAAGGGTCTATCAAATGGTTTTTGGGCGGAAGCCATCAACACTGTTGTTTATTTAAAGAATAGGAGTCCTACTAAATGTCTCAACTTCAAAACTCCTTTTGAAGCATTATATGGATTCAAACTAGCAGTGAGTCATTTAAGAGAATTTGGGTCAAAAGCCTTTGCCCAAATACCCAAGGAGAATAGAAAGAAGTTAGATCCTAAAGCCACGAAATGTATCTTTGTAGGATATGGCACTGAGTTTAAAGCATACAAGTTATTTAATCCCATGACTCATAAAATATTTGCAAGTCGAGATGTGGTATTTCATGAACAGGTTGAGGAAGGAAAGGAAGACAGTAATGATGAATGGCACATTCCATTATTGATGGAAGAAAACAACGGGGATAATCAGCAGCAGCAGGAGCAGGAAGAAGAAGAAACAGGTAATGTAGTCAATAAGGAAAGCCCGTACAAGTCTGAAGCAGACAGATTTGAGGTGAGTCCCCTACCACAAAGATCAGGTAGGCAGACGCAATTACCAGCCAGATTGAAAGACTATGCTTTAATGACAAGTATTTTAAACATTGTAGAACCCACAAACTATAAAGAAGCAAGTCAATCTGCTGAATGGAGGGCTGCAATGAATGAAGAAATTGAATCAATTACTAAAAACCATACTTGGGATTTAGTTCAACTGCCTGAAGGAAAATAGCCATAGGTTGTAAGTGGTTGTACAAACCTAAAGTTAATGCAGATGGGAGTATAGAAAAGTTTAAATCTAGACTGGTAGCAAAGGGTTATTCACAGTAAGAGGGAATAGACTTTGATGAAACCTTTGCCCCTGTAGCGAAATTGAATACCATTAGAATGTTAATTTCTTTAGCTACTAAATATAAGTGGAAGCTACACCAGTTAGATGTTAAGTCTGCATTTATGAATGGTGATTTAAAAGAAGAGATTTATCTAGTCCAGCCTGAAGGGTTTGTCAAAGAAGGGTAGGAACATCTAGTTTGTAGATTAAAAAAGGCATTATATGGTTTAAAACAAGCACCCAGGTCGTGGTATGAGAAGATTGATTCATTCTTCTTACATCATGGTTTTCATAGGAGCATGAATGATCCAAATCTGTATACCAAGTATAATAAACAGAGGCAGATTATTTTGATTTCTTTGTATGTGGATGATATGATTATAACAGGTAATGCAGATACTCTGATCAAAGAAATCAAACGGAAGATGTCGCAAGTATTTGAAATGAAAGATCTCAGAAATCTCCATTATTGTTTGGGTCTGGAAGTATGGAGAGATTCTGGACAGACTTTTCTTACTCAAGGGAAGTATGCCAGAAGTCTGCTAGAAAAATTAAGGATGGAGCAGTGTAAGTCAGCAGCAACACCATTGCAGCAGAATCTAAAGTTGTGCAGTGACAATGGCACTAAGGAGGTGGATGCCACTATGTATAGACAACTAGTTGGGAGTCTGATATATCTTACTACAACTAGACCAGACTTGGCATACTCTGTTAGTGTGCTGAGCCAGTCCATGTCTAAACCTCTCGAAATTCATTGGGTTGCAGCAAAAAGTGTGTTGAGGTACCTTAGCGGTACTAGTGATTATGGTATTTTATACATTGACACATCCAATGTTACTCTAGCAGGTTTTTCAGATTCGGATTGGGCAGGCAACCTAGATGATCGAAGATCCATCACAGGTTATGCATTCAGCATTGGATCCGGGGTCATAGCATGGAGCAGCAAAAAGCAAAGTACTGTAGCTTTATCTTCAACTAAAGCTGAGTACCAAGCATTGTGTGCAGCCACATGTGAAGCTATCTGGTTGAGAAGACTTCTCTATGATGCAGGAGAAGAACAGAAAGAAGAAACTACCATTAGAAGTGACAACCAGAGTACCATCAAGCTCGCATACGATCCAGTATTTCACAAAAACACCAAACACATCGATACTCAGTTCCATTTTGTTCGAGAAAAACTTCACTCAAAGGAAATATTTGTTGAATACTGTAAATCTTGTGCCAATATGGCAGATATTTTTACTAAGCCTCTTGGGAGAATAAAGTTTGAATTGTTTAGAGGGATGTTAGGAATTCAGGGTAATCCTTTCTCCATTAAGGAGGAGAGTTGGAAATAATTAATATTATTTGTATATTAATGGAGAAATGGTTACATTGTTGTAACGTAGCTCCTTAAGTTAGGATTAGTTCCTAGATTATAAGAGTTTGTTTACAACTTCCTACTTCTTTGTGATGTACTTATAAATGTATCATCTGATTAATGAATGTAGAGTGTACTATCTGTTTGTGTGCAGTCTCCAGGTGCAGTACTCACCTGTGAGCTGCAGTTTCTATTCAATTCAGTTTTTATCTATTCAGCTCTCAAATCTATCTTTTTTATTTTGGCATCTAACTATTTTTAAGGATAACAAAGTTGTCAATTGTCATTTTAGATTCAGCTCTTAAATCTATCTTTTTATTTTGGCATAACTATTTTTAAGGATATTGACAATACTTTGAGCAATTACATCAACAAATTTAGATTAGATTAAAGTAGATCTTTTCCTATATGCGAAAGTATGTGTTGAGATTGAGAGTAAGAAAGGCTTACTAGATAAGATGTTCTTAGAGCATGGTAATTTTTTTATGGGTTCAGAGTTTGGATTATGAAAACATTGCATTTCGATGTTGGCTTTGCCAACAACCAGGGATCACAAGGTTTCTTGTCCTCATGCATCAAGGACATATACCTACATGGAAAAGATGGCAAGAAGGTGAACAATTGAATTAGGAGCATGTAGAAGATGAGAATGATATAAATCAGAGCTCTACAATTCCAAAGATGGAGAACATTGTTTGTCCAGAAGTGATGAATGAGGATGAAGAAGACTACATGAATCTAAGGCAGATGGTTGTTACAAATGAATTCACATCTAGAGATTAGGTCTGTATAATCCAGATTGCTAAAGGGTTTTTTTCAAAAAAATTGCAATTTACCAAACTTGTGAAAAATGCTCAATGCAATATTATATAATGTCTGCAATTTGTCCAAATTTATATCTCTTGATTCCTGTGAAAATGGCCAATGCAACATTATATGATGTCTGCAATTGCTTAATTTGTATCTCAAATTCCTGTGAAAAAATGCCCAAACATTATATGATGTCTGCAATTTTGTCCATATTTATATCTCCAGATTCCTGTGAAAAAATGCCCAATACAACAAAGCACCAATGAGTGAATGAAAACAAAATAATAAAATGCCCAAACATTATATGATTTCTGCAATTTTGCCCAAGTTATATCTCCAGATTCCTGTGAAAAAATGCCCAATGCAACATTATATGATTTCTGCAACATGGCAAACACCAAAACTAGTGAATGAAAGCAAAATATAATACCATATTATAGAGAACGATATAAGAGTTCAGACTTCTTTGGAAATCAGGCAACTTACTGAACATAGTTTTTTTTCTCAATATGACTGTGGGCTGTTACCAATTTCACTAAAATAGGTGACCTACTCCTAGCAAACACCATGGCGATACTACCTACCTGGTACTAGTTATTCTTGGTAGCTACATGTTCTCTGTGATGGACACATGTCTTCGCTAAGCTTAGCAGCTTCCTTGACGAGGGCAACCACATCCGTTTTAACAATGGAATCCATACTCGCACTGCCTGTAATCCCGTCGTTCCACTTAAACCATCTGCTGCTCAACCCGCATTCCCATCTTTCGTTCTCCATCATACCAGTTCTGTCCGCTTCTCCTACCTTTGAAATCCGAAATTTCCAATCCTCTGTAACATAGGTTTCCGTTTCTTTATAGCGGATGTTAATAGCCAGAAACCTGCCCGGCGGTGGAAAAACGAGCAACTGATCAGGGGTTCGATCCCTCCAGGCTTGATCTACCAATTGGACCATTTCTGGCCGAATATTATTGAGGTCCGCTTCGTGAGTCACAACTGCCAGCCTGAAGTCTGTTGTTGTCCGGCCTTCTCTACAGAAGGTCACAAACCCATGTCTCTTTGGCAGCCCTCGAATTCTGGTAATTACCGCCTTTTGTTCTGAACTAGTTGGGGATCTGGAAGAGGGGTTGAGCATGGCTGGTTCGCCTGCTTCTACAGTTTTCCGGAGGTATCGATCTCGTCTTGCAGGATCTAGTAGATTAACATACGCTTCTTCAGCAACCCTAACGGCATTTTCAGATGCAGCCTCATTATCAAACTGAATTCGGATCAAACACCTTCGGAAAGCTCTCTCAAGTTCATGTTCCGATGCTCCCCTATCCACATCTAGCACCTGCATTCACTTGTTTCATGCTCTTCCTAATTAATTGAACAGATTCACCACAATTATTAAAAAGATTTTCCCTTGATCAATGAAGTCGGGCATCGGGGCCGTACCTGAAAATAATCTTTTGCACCGAAAATGCGTTTGAGTTCACTGTTATGCAACGACCCTTGTTTATCGTCACAACGGATAGACACATTGAATCGCTGAGGGTGCCCTTCTTCCAGGTCTTCCAGATGTGCCACTTGAAGGCTAATTTTCTTTCGACCGGAGACCTTCATGTATTCTGTGTGTTCTAACTAAAGCCTGAGGTCCGTCACAACCATCTTTGAACATGCAGTTGAGAAGAAATAATTCAGCCTTCTTCCCCTGAAGAGCTCCTGCAGGTGTGCCAGGGAAACGAAACCTCCGTTGTGAAATTGATCACATAAGTTAGGCCCATCAAAAAGCTGCTTTCCAAATCGAATCATCAATTTAATCGCCCTCGTCGTTTCCTGATCTTGTGAGCGCAGGAATTGAAGGCATGGAAGCAACTTGGCTTTATATGCCGAAAAGTCCCAGTGTGAAGATACCACATTTTCTGAAACGCAGATCTTACTCGAAAACTCAGCAGATAGGCTATCTATATCATGGGATAATTCAGATTTAGATTGCATCAATTCATCGGATTCTAACGTCGAAGATCTCCCCTCGCATCTCGTTCCAGATTTGAAACAAAAATATGACCTAGTGGCTCGATCTCTATGATACGAGGACGTTTCTCCTGAAAACTTTTCAAAACAAATTTTATTCACAGACAAGAGCGGCTCTGCAAGAGATTTACAGAAACAGGTGACGAAAAAGTCGGGACAGTATCCCTTCCTTTTCGCAACGGCAGAACATACAAGACGTTCAATGTCGAAAGCAACGCCCTGTACGGCCTCCTCAGAGTGACCGCGTATTTCAACTTTTCCAGACGACAATCTCACGGAAGAGATCCCCGGAGTGTTTTGGAAGCTCCGAATGGTTCTCCCACTCTTCCCTATAACAAGGGCAGTAGCTAAACCAGGCGGAACTTGCAACTCCCTTTGAAAATTGGATGAGGCCTTGCGCACGATAGATTTCCTACATTCCATGGCTTTCATATCTTCAAAAATACACTGAAAATCGAAGCTGGTTCAGTTGTGGTAATTCTGCATCTACTACAAGACTGAATATTATATTACATTGCAATTCTATCAAAAGACTGTTAATGTTATACTACACCGCTCTTTCTTAATTATGACGAAATTCCTACACCTATTGGCAATCTGGTAGCAGTATTACGCGACCATGATTTTAATTTTAGAATTTTAATCCTAATCAGTCGTCCCTCTAAATCAATGAATGTGATTTAGTGTTCATAACTTCCTTGCATTTATGAATTCATCTTTAATCTGTTTACTTTTCGACTACCTAATCATCTTAAGAAAATTACTGTAAGATTGTATAATTGCCACGTTTATATGATTAACCAGATCAACATCTATGCAAGATTTTCATTACCACGTGAAAGGTTTAGGTTTAAATTTTTTTACTGCCTTTGTTTTACTGGTAAGTGAAGCTTTGTGGATGAATGGAACACTTCACCTTATTTACCAGCTGTACTTTTGGTGGGATAAGTGGATCTTCACAATGAGTGGGGTTCTTCGCTAAGCATTTGTAAAACCAAATGTTGTTTCACCATTAAACGCTTCACATTTAATTGATTCACATTCTTTGAAAGCTACCTTAAGCGCTAATGGTAACATTTACTGAAGTGTGTGGCCTCCTTTTCCATATATTCCGACTTTTTGATACCCTCTGTAGGTTTCACACTCTTCTTGTTTCTTCTGGGCATCTAGGTTTTTGTCTTCCACACCATCTTGTCATTTTTTTTCCATATATCCAATAATATTTCCACTCTCTAGCCATTTCCTTTTTGATTCGTGGGTGTTTCTGCCATGTCTCCAACAAACATTGGCTATTTCTTTTCTATGTAGTAGTTGTTGATGTATAAGTTTACTTAGATAGGTATGTCATGTCATCTTTTTGGTTGTTTATGGATAATCATCATGTGCTTCTTTGACTTATCTCATCCATTTACTTGTCTCATTACTTCATGATAGAGTTATCCATCTACCTTCATAAATGTTTATACTCCCTCTAGACCTATTATAAATAGAGGAGCTCGTCAATGTAAGAAAGTAGATCTAATAGATCATTCTCTCCTTTGTAGAAGGTTATTGGTCTTTTCAGTTATCTTATTTGTGCAGTGATATTTTTTTTCCTCAATATCTACATGGTATCAAAGTTGCTCTGCAAACCCCTTCTCCTTTCTTTTAAGAGATTTGCAAGTTTTCTGAGATCAAGATCATACTTGCCCAATATTGATTAAAGCGATCTGATTATGAGTGTATGATTTCTATGTTGCACAACCATTCGAATTTTTGTTGATGTGGGTCGGCTCTCTATCAAGGTTGTGTCACTGCATACTCACAGTCGGGTTCAAGTTCTTCCAGACAATCAGTGTTTGCCCTCTCTTCCATCAAAGGTCGCGGTCGATTCTTGCAAAAAAAAAATTGCGACCTATATGCGCTTCAGCGTGACACATCTTCGGCTGCAAATAATTTCACGAACTGTGCAGGCTCCGGATGGACACATCTTCGACCGCACTTCCATCGAATGCACAATCCTCGAGTTTTGGATGTGACATCGAAAGTCCCGGTGCCGTACAATTCGAACCATGATGCGGCCTTGCCGGTTCTTCTGCGATGGGCTTCGGAGCTTCTCTTGGCTTTATTGATGGCGGTCTGTACTCCACCAGCTCACGGTGGGGTGGTACTCCCTATAGTTTCCTTCACATAAATGACCCACAAAATTCCTTGTAGACAGTTGAGAGATTCGAACCCGGATCGATGCTTTGCAAATGTGATGAGCATTTAAACTATAAGAGATTGTCCCTCCAAGCATTGATCATCACTAAAGTTCATCATGGAGGGTTTATTCTAAATCCGATTTTCTTGCAATTTTTGCATTTAAAAATCTAGTTTAAATCCTTTCACTACAAATCCAGTGCTTTATTCAGTCCTTGTTTGTCAACAGAAAAGATAGCAGTATTCTGCCTTGTTTTGACCTTCTTTATGCGACCTTCTTTGTGCCCTCTGGATATCCAAATGTTACTAATCACAGCAAAATATTTTTAGATCTCTTTTTTTAAAGCCTAGGTTTCCATTCTCTTTTGAGATATCACACCTAGATCTGGTGTTTTATTGTACTCTTTATTGTAAATGGCGGAGTTAAGGATTATTGAGCTCCTAACTCCCATAATTATCATACATGGAAACTTAAGATGCAACAGTTGATTGCAACAACTGTTGCATCTTAAGGGCTCTGGCAGATGTTGGTTGGGGCTCAACTTGTGTTCACTAAGGAAATCGAGAGGTTCAGCTATCAAAATAAACTTGATGAAGCCATGGGCCTTATCGGTTTACATGTGTCGGATAGGTTGTTGTTCCACATAGTTGATTGTAAACTCCGAAAGCAAGTTGGGATAAGTTGGATTCCTTATTTGGAAAATTCAATGAATTTCGAGCCCTACAATTGGAAAAGGAGTTTTCATCACTAGTATCGGATGAGCATGCATCCGTTGAAGACTATCTCACCAAATCCAGGGCACTAGTGGCTCAGCTAAAAGGCTGTGGAAAAACTAAATCAGATAAAAAGTGCATCTTCTTGATTTTATCAAAGCTAAAAGGTCTTATTAGGTATTTTCTTTCGCATTTTATTCTACTATGGATGCACTAGTAAGTGAGTTTAAAATGCCTTCCTTTGAGCTTTTATGTGAGCGTCTTACCAGAGAACAATCTAAGGTTACTCAATTAGATGCTCTTTCTTGCTCTAACAATAAGGCTCTTGTGGCTCAAAACACCAAAGCCAGCATGACTTCGGTATAAGCGAGAAGAAAAAAATTCTCCAAAGTGGTGAGTTTACCTCAAGTCTGTGAGAAAAATAAAACCATTTCTCCACACATCTTCCAAGTTTGGTAGTCTTCCTCAAGACAAGAAGAAGTCAAATGACACCTATAGCTTTTGTGGCGGACTGGGCATGTAGAATCTAAGTGTTGGTTGAAACTTGAAGTTTTGAATGAAGCCATGAAGAAGCATAAGATTTAAGTACCAAAACCTTCTTCTACTAGTAAGGACATGCTTTATCAGCTCAAACTTTGTATGCATCTTCAAATAGTTGGATACTTGATTCAGGTGCTTCAAACCACATGACTCATTCTCATGAATCGTTGGCTTCTACATCTAAATGTAGCATTTCACAGATTGCAGTTGGAGACTCTACATAGCTGGATGTTTTTGGATCTGGCATAGTACAGTTAGATAAGGGGTGCATTAATGATGTTCTTCTTGTTCCTCACATCTTTGCAAATCTTCTCTCTATATATATCAGATTTGTCATTCTAGTAATGGGAAAACAATAGAGTTTTCTCTTAATGATGGAATCATCAGGAACTACAAAATCCGGACATTGTTGTTGCATCTGGAAAAGAAGATCATAGTTCGTCTCTATAGGTTTTCTTCTTTTGAGTCTTTCTTAGGTTCCTCTTTCATTGCACATACTGATGCTTTGAGTAGGCTTTAAAGCGAATTGGACATCCTCAACTACAAATGTCTACTTGTGATTAAATTTACTTAAAAGCTGGTGCTTGGTCTTCCTAAATGTTTTTGCATTGATGGAGTTTGTCGAGGTTGTGTCCTTGGAAACAACATCAAGATCCTTTCCTAAAGGAAAAGCATGGCGTGCTACAACACCTCTTGAGTTGGTACATAACGATCTCATTTCATTTCCAACTCACTCATTTTCAAAGGCTAAGTATGCACTCACTTTCAATGATGACTTCTCACAATGCTCTTGGTTGTACTTTATTAAGTTCAAGAGTGAAGTCTTTGCTACTTTTAAGAACTTCAACGCTTTTGTTGAGAAGCAGTCATCTCTTTCTATCAAGAAACTACACACAAATAATGGGGGGAGTATGTTAATCAAGCATTCACATATATTTTGTAGAGAACATGGCATTCAACATCAATTCATTGTTCCCTACAACCCTCAAAAAAATAGTGTTGCTGAAAGAAAAAAACGCACATTAAATAAAATGGCTAATTTTATGATTAGATCGAAGTGGCACTCGCTTGGTGAGGTAAAGCGTACAAACTACATTCAAAATAGGATGCCTCATCGGGCAGTACTACATAAGACTCCAGAGGAAGCTTGGAACCATGTTAAGCCTGATGTCTCTACTTTAAGAGTATTTGGCGGGTCCATCATGGGCATTAATTCCAAATGAAAAGTGTAAAGCTATGGAGAAGAAAAGCCAACCATTAATATTAATTGGTTATTGTGAGGACATAAAAGCGTATAGGTTATTTGAACCTATTAATAAAGAAGTCTTTTTTCGACGAGCTATCCGTTTTGATGAAGGATTCAACTCAACATCAAATACTTCTCCATCTTTAGATTGTCATGTAGACAATTGTGTTGAATTTGCTTTAGAAAATGATGATGAATCTTTTGAAGTTCAACATCAACCTGAAGAAAATCTACCACCTGCAGTAATGGAGCATGAGCATCATGAACAAATTGATCTTGAACATGAACAAATTGATCAGGAACATGAACAACTTGATCAAGAATAACATTTGAGGAGGAGATTTCAAGAGTGAAAGATACCTGATCAATATGGTTGTGAGCCAACCGATTTCAACTATTCAGCCTTAGCCTCTTCGCCTATTCAATCACAAACACTAGGTGTCTCCTTCTTGAGCCATACTATCTCAAATGATCCACAACAATTTTATAACACTGTTGGCATACCTGAATGGGATGATGCCATGACAAATGAGTATTCTTCATTGATGAAGAATCACACATGGGATCTTGTGTCTCTTCCAAAAGGGGCCAGCTAGTTAGTTGTAAATGGATCTATAAAACCAAATATGCAACATATGGCTCTGTTGACAAGCATAAGGCATGTCTTGTGGCCAAGGTATTTTCACAAGTTGAATGGATTGATTACTCTGAGACTTTTTCCACTATTGCCAATATGAATTCTATACGGCTTGTGCTTTCACTTGCTGCTTCCCGAGGATGGTCAGTCTACTAGATGTATGTAAAGAGCGTTTTTCTACATGGTGACATAGATGAGGAAATCTACATGACGACCCACAGACATATGCGGGATTCTTCTCTTATGTTTGTAGGCTGGGCGTTCTCACTGTGGTCTCAAACAAGCTCCTGAGCTTTGGTATGAGAAGATGGATGGATTTTTTATGATTTTGGGTTTGATGACGTCATTCGATCCCTCTGGTTTACCTTTCGAAGCATGGGCCCGATCTCTTGATTTTGGTTTTGTATGTGGATGATTTAATTCTCATTGGGAGTTCTTCATCTATGATTGAGAGTATTCAACAAGCATTGATGGGACCATTCGATATGACAGATCTGGGGCTTCTACATTATTTTCTTGTCTCCGGGTTCTTGGAGTCTTACGGGAATCTCCATTTTCAGCGGTATGCACTTGATTTACTTGGTCTTTAGCATAGTTGATTATTAAACCTGCTCTTACTCCACATTCAGTCGAGTCGCACTTTACGCCGTTCCTCACCGCTTGTTAATCCTTCGTTGTATCGACAATTGATTGGGAGTTTGTTGTATCTAACTCATACACATCCTGACATATCTTTTGCAGTAGGACTTGTCTCTCTGTTTTCTCAAGATCCTCATGAGAGTCATTGGAAGGAAACAAAGTGTATTTTGAGGTACATTTAGGGTACTACCAATTTTGGTATTAGGTACTCTTCTAGTGCCTCTCGGCTTGTCAAGTTCGTGACTCTGATTGGGTTGGTTTGGTTGATGATCAAAATTCCACATACGGATTTGTCTATTGTCTTGCTCCTTTTCGCCATGGTCTTGTAAAAGCAATGCGCAATTGCTTTATCCTCTGTTGAGGTATCATCTTGCCGATTCTTGCAAGTCGGGGATTTCTTTATTCCAACAACTCCTTCACAGTTTGGCATTGGCCGGGGATCGCCACCACTCGTGTGATACGTAGTGCCACCACACATCTCACCAACCAGGTGGAACATGTGGACCAAAACACATTGAGATCCACATGCACTTCGTTCGCCAACTCATCCAGGATGGTATTCTCAACCTGGAGTATTTGCCCACTGAAGCGCAAGTTGCTAACATCTTCACTTTAAACGCTGGCATCCTGCAACTCTGATTGATGCTTGGGGTCAAAGAAGGTTGTCAGAGTTACAGACCTCCCTGTGCTACATTGTTTTATCTTTTTGGGAGGAGTTTTTTTTCCTATGGGTTTCTCCTTTTCTCCACTTATGAGAGTTTATTTTGGATACATTAGTAAGCTGTGTCACCAATTCATGTATTTTGTTTTTACTTCCCTAATTTGCACTTATGGGGGGGTGTTGATTTATAAGTTTACTTAGATAGGTATGTCATGTCATCCTTTTTGGTTGTTTATGGATAATCTCCATGGGTTTTCTCCTTTTCTCCACTTATGAGAGTTTGTATTGGATACATTAGTAAGCTCGTATCCATGATTCATATATTTTGTTTTTTTTACTTCCCTAAGTTGCACTTATGGGGGGTGTTGATGTATAAGTTTACTTAGATAGGTATGTCATGTCATCCTTTTTTGGTTGTTTATGGATAATCGGCATGTGCTTCTTTGACTTATCCCATCCATCTACTTGTCTCATTACTTCATGAGAGAGTTATCCATCTACCTTCATAAATGATGTCTCCTCTCAGCCTATTATAAATAGAGGAGCTATTCAATGTAATAAGAAAGCAGATCTAATAGATCATTCTCTCCTTTGTAGAAGGTTACTGGTCTTTGCAGTTATCTTATTGTGCCTGTGATATTGTATTTTCTCAATATCTACAGTTGCAGATCCAAATTGCAATTCAACATTGAAGCAGGATTAGAAAGGAGAGGAGGAAACAATCTTAAGGGCGCAACATCAACAAAGAGGTATCAACACATTTTCTCTGTATTTTCTTTTATATTCCTCTGTCCATTAAATATATGGATTTGAATTGCATGTACGTCCCTGTCTATGTGTATTAAATTGCACCCATGTCGATCTGTCTGTCGATTTAAATTTCATGTGTGTGCCCTTGTCTGTCTACCGATTTAAATTGCATGTGTGCCATAGATAGTTAGATTCATATCATATCGGACTTTCTCCGGCTTAATTTTACGCACATGCCTCATCATTTTTGTTTTAAGTTTTTAGTGTCATATATATTCTTTAAGCATTGGGTATTAAGTTTTAATCATCGAATTTTAAATTTTAGGTATTTAGGTTTTAAGAATAGGGTTTTAAGTTTTTGATTTCTGATTACAGTACGAGATGGCCCTGAGCCAAGGACGTGATGACCACTACATGGGGTTTTCTTTCTCCCATTATCAACAAGCTTTCAAAAGTGAAATACAATGTGATTAGAAAAACTAGATCTTTCCATATATATAAAAAAATTAGAACCAACTGATTACAGTTGCGAACCATGACGTTTCCAAGACTCGGGCCAATATGTCTGTATATATGTTACGGATGGATATAGTTTTGATCCTAAAGTGGTTAAGGGTCGACTAACTTTTTACCAAAATAATACCTGTCTCTCAAAATGGAGGGCGTTCATACTTTGAGCATTAAAAATTCTCATTGAATATATTTAATGACTTGTATTTATTTG
>SNQJ01S0116284.1:27906-46961 GCA_010110895.2 Picea sitchensis | reverse complement strand
TTTTTTCTTTTGATATAGATATGGGAACTAGTATTTTGCAACTCACTTACGCTCCTGAATCCCCTCTTGAAATCAGAAAACAATCTGTTACCTTCTGTGAGGAGCCTCCTCTAACCAATTATGTATGGAATATGTTCTTTGATGGAGCCTCTTCTAAGGAAGGTGCTGGTGTTGGGGTGGTCTTTGTCTCACCATCTCAAGAGACTATATCTTTGTCATATAAACTAGAATTTGAAACTACTAATAATGTGGTAGACTATGAAGCTCTTGTCTTGGGACTGAGGGCTACTAAATACATGGGGATAGAAGAGCTATTAATATTTGAGGATGTTGAGTTAATAGTCCAACAGATTAAAAACCTTTATCAAACAAAACACCCTAGTCTTAGATCTTACAGAAATGAAGTGTGAGACTTGGTAGACAGCTTTTTCTCAGCTTTTAACATTTCATTTATTCCTAGAGAAGAGAATACCATGGATGATTCTTTGGCTTTATCAGCAAGAAACTTCAGAATTCCTATACCACCTAAAATCAAGTATGATATAGAATTCAAGTACATGCCTTCTATACCGGACAATGTAAAATATTGGAAGGTGTTCGAAGATGATTTAGAACTCAAAACATTTCTCAAGACTGTTGATGTGTTTTCTGCATTACACATTGATTAGGATCATGATTCGAAAATTACTCCTCATGCTGATGTTTTTCTCAATAAAAGTGTTAATCATCATATTATGCAACTACCTAGCAATCATATTCCAAAAGGAATAGTTCCTTTGGAAATATTATTTGACGAGAATGATATAGCAGTGAAAGGGAAGGTATCCACTAATGATGCTGATATAACTGAGGGCAATTTGTGCACTAAAAAGAATCCAAAATATGTCAAATTATCAAGCAGTCTATCAAAATAGCAAAGGACAAAATATACTAAGTTGTTGAAGGAATTTGTTGATGTATTCGGTTGGACTTATAAAGATCTCAGAACTTATGACACAAGAATTATAGAGAACAAGATTCCATTAAAAGAAGACACCAAACCCTTCAAGCAAAGGTTGAGGAAAACCAATCAAAAGTTACTGCCTATCATGGAGAAAGAGGTAAAAAATATTTTAGATGCAAAAATTATCGTTCCTTTGAGGTATTCTGAATGGGTGGCTAATTTGGTCCCAGTAACAAAAAAGAAAGGATAAATCAGACTTTGCGTTGATTTCTGAAATCTGAACAGAAGATCTAAAAATGATAATTACCCTTTGCCCAAGATGGAGCACATATTAGAGAAGGTGACAGGAGTAGCCAAGATGTCCATGGTTGATGGTTTTTCTGGGTACAATAAGGTCTCTATTTTTCCAGAAGATAGAGAGAAGATGGCCTTTACCACCCCTTGGGGTACATTTATGTATGCCAAGATGCCCTTTGGTTTTATGAACGCAGGGGAGACTTTTCAACAAGCTATGGACATACCATTTATTGGAGAGAAGGACAAGTTTGTTGTTATATATTTAGTATGACATAACAGTTTTCTCTCAGTCTGATAAAGAACATTGTGATCATTTAAGAAAGGTTTTCTTGAAATGCAGAAAATTTGGCCTCTCTTTGAATCTAAAAAAGTAATGCTCACCATGAAAGAAGGAAAAATTATTGGGGCATATCGTGTCAGTTGAAGGGGTAAGGATTGATTATAGTAGGGTTGAAGCTATACAAACATTGTCACTTCCTAGATCCAAAAAAGAGGTTCAATCTTTTCCGGGGAAAATTAATTTTTTGAGAAGATTTGTGTCAAATTTTATTGATTTGGTGAAGTATATCACAACCATGTTAGGGAAGGGTAGTGAAATCAAATGGACTATTGAGTCACGCGATTCTTTTGATCAAATAAATAAATCCTTGACTGAATCCCTGGTTCTTATCATCCCAGACTACTCCAAGGACTTTTTTATTTTTCTTTTGCCTCTTTTGATACAGTAGCAGCAATTTTATTTCAGAAGAATGTTGAAGGCTTAGAGCACCCCATTTCCTTTTTTAGCAGGGCATTGAGAGATGTTGAATCAAAATATGACATCATGGATAAAAAATCCTATGCATTAGTTAAATCTCTTAATTCTTTCAGATTTTATGACCTGCATTCAAGAGTCATTGTTTATGTCCCATCAGTTGCTATAAAAGAAATTCTTATTCAGCCTGATATAGACGAAAAAAAGAGCAAGTGGATTGCTAAAATACTTGAATTTGATTTGAATGTTAATCCTACCAAATTGGTTAAAGGCTAGGGTTTAACCAAGTTGTTGGTTGAATCAAATTGCTCAGCATTGGGGGTGAATTTCATCCAATCATGTTCAGAAAATCAACAGGTTGAATTAACTGATAAAGGTTCTCAGGTCATCTATGCATTGGCAGATTGCAGATGGTACAAGGATATTATATTTTTCTTGTAGAATTTATAGCCTCCAAATGGTATGGAAAAGAACAAGGTGAGAGCCTTAAAACTCAAATCAATAAAATATTGCCTTTCTAGTCAATTTTTGTATTGGAAAGATCCATTAGGAGTGCTTTTAAGATGCCTAGAACCCCAAGAAGCCCAAAAGATCATGTCTAATTTTCATGACATTTTATGTGGGGGGCATCATTATTAGAGAACCACAGCATACAATATCCTCAGGGATGGTTACTTCTGGACTAGTTTGTTCACCGATGTTTGTGCTAAGATCATAGCCTGTGCTAAATGTCATAAGTTCTCTAGAAATCAACAACTTAAGTCTTTTCCATTAAATCTTGTGGAAGCTTCAGGACCTTTCCAGCAGTGGGACCTATATTTTATTGGGGAAGTTCATCCCGCTTCTAGTAGCCAACATAGATGGATATTGACTGCTACAGATTACTTTAATAAGTGGATTGAAACTATTCCTACAAGGAATGATTCCCACAAAGTGATCATTAGTTTCCTTGAAGACATTATGGAAAGGTTTGGGTGTCCGAATAGAATCATCACTGATAACGTTGCATCTTTCAAGGATGAACCATTGATCTAGTTCTTTGAATAGTTTGGGATCACATTGATTCACTCTACTCCTTACTACCCTCAGGGAAATGGGCTTGCAAAATCCTCAAACAAAATCCTTATAAAGATCATTAAAAAGCTGTTAGAGGATAACAAAAAGGCATGGGACTCAAAACTCAAATTTTCTTTATGGGCTGACAGAGTGATGGTAAAGAGGTCCCTGGGACTTTCCCCTTTCTATCTGGTGTATGGAGTTGAGGCCATTTTTCCTTCTGAGCTTGCCTTACCTGTGGAAAGCTTCTTCCAAGATTACCAAGGGAAGCCCGATCATATGATCAGAAGGATTCAGTAGTTGGTTGAATTCCAACAAACTAGGGAGAAGCTTGTATACAAAGCACATGATCATCAACTGAAGGTCAAGTAGGTGTTCAACAAGAAAGTGAACAAAGACGATTTTCAACAGGGCGATCTAGTGCTCAAGTGGGATGCACCGAAGCAAGATAAAGGTAAGCATGGTAAATTTGAAGCTTCATGGATCGGTCCTTTCAAAATCTATAAGGTATTCTCTAATAACACTTTCAAGTTGCAGAATATGGAGAATGAAGAAGTTTTTGGTGGCCCTGTCAATGGGAATTTTCTGAAAAAGTACTTTGCCTTAGCCTTTAGAGCCTTTCCATGCCATTGTAAATATCATTTTTCTTTTATTTTTTGTTTCAATAACTGACCCCATATCCCTAGGATAAGGCACTAAATCTACTCATTATTGGAATCCCGCAGGGGGCATGCCATTCCATGCGGAGCCAATGTTATCACACTAAGTTGCCTTGGGTCTTTTGTTTGTTTTTATCCTTTTCTAAGCCTTAGATTTTAATTTTTTAAGTTCACCCCTTTTAAATTTATGTTTGTTAGGACCCCTTAGATAAATAAAGTGTTGAGCCATAACTTATGTTTTGATCCTCAATTGATTTTTGGACATAGAACCATTTTAGTCCATGACTCAAGATTTGGTCCCCTTCATGATTCATCACTAGGATCGATCCTTCCCATGACTAGAATAATGTGACACACCATTTTCATCTTTCATGACCTCGTAGTCATGCCTTGTTGTCCCTACTTACCTATCCAATCATTTTTTAATTGGAGCGTTTCCCACTCATTAGGCGTTTCTGTAGCGCCTTTCTCGTTCATCATGTTTCCACCATGAGTTATGATTACCATGACTGATGTCATGTTCCTTGTTTTCAGCGCCAGGATTTGGTTAAAATGTACCTTCGAGATCTCGTATTTATGAGCCCTGAAAACAATTTGTGATTTTGAAAAAACTCAAGAGTGTTGCGCTGCGCAAATTCATAGTTTTGACCAGGCGAAAACAGTGTGACCAGATCTGATGTTGAGGTAGATTAGGAGGTCAGGATGTCCTTGACTTTGTCCTGAAATCTCACTGAAGATTCAAACAAGTGTTTACTCCATATGTATCCCATGTTGCCTCATCTGCACATTAATTTTCACAGAGAATTAGTGCTCAGAGTTTGGATTATCGGGCTTTCACAGATGTGAGAGACTTTTCTTTGCATCATATCCTTGTCTCCTCTCATTTCAAACCTATGAAATTCACTGATCATGTCAAAGTCTGATACAACCACCCACCATAGCTATTGAGCTTACAACATCTAGAAAGTTCATCCTCTACATATTCATTGTGCTACCCAAAGGCATTTCTTAACCACACTATGTCTCCCCTGCTTCTTTTGACATTTGAATCAAGCATTTTTACCCAGCTTCAAAGGGCCAATTATAGAGTACCCTCTCACTGTCTAAAATTTCAATACCTACACAAATATAAGGGACGGATTTCTACAGCCAAGTGTTAGCTTACTAGCACCAGTCTGGTTTAAAGGAGCAGGTTTGTCCATTTGAAGCTCGATCGTAGGTCCTCATGGTCATTACTACCCCATAAGCCACAAGAAGCTCTCATTCTAAGCTATGGAGACTCCTCATATGAAGAAGACCCAGAAATGGGGCAAGGTGGTTAGAACTGAACCTATGGATATGCATCTTTTTTATACAGAGCCCATGGCAAGAGAAGTTTTTCAAAGAGTGGGATGCCTCTCTTTCTACCAGAATATGCAAAAGGGCCATCCTGAGGTGACAAGGTAGTTTGCCTTACATTTTGATGGAAGGAGAACAAAGGTATGGGATTTAGAATTTGAGGTGACTGAGACCTCTATTTTAGTTGCAACAGGAATCCCTATCACAGGTGAAAAGTGGTTTAAAGCCATGTTTTTGAGTTCAGCCTATGCCAAAGATTTCCTTAATTCTGAAAATCAAGCCAGTGATTTGTCTAAAGGTGTGCCAAGGAATCAATTGATTGAGAAGTTTGACAGGATATTGAATATCATCCATAGATACTTTACATGTGAACGGAGTCTTAACACATTCTACCAATACCATATTAGGCTTCTGCTGCATTTTACTCGTAAAATTAAAATGAATATTCCCTACTATTTGTTAAGGAGCATAAGTAAGATGTCAGACAAGAATGAATCCAAGTCTAAGGATGTGGATACTAGCATATTCCACTATGGATTGATTAGAATTCTATTCTCTAAGGAATTGGGTAAGAAAGAGATTTCATGGGAACATTTTGTTGTTGCTTCTCACTTCAAGTTGGATATAACATCTACTCCTCAATCACAGAATGAAAGTCCTTTATCACCCACCAGTGTTGATAAAGAAAGGACTTAAAGGAAGAGAAAGGGTAGAGATCATGTTCAAGTTTCAGAGGTCATCAAGCAGGTCACAGGAATTGAGGAGGAAGGTTGTCAATCCCCACAGAGAGATTTTTCACCTCCTCCTCCACCAGGGTTAGAAGAAATTTCTTCTTCTATGAAAACTGCAACCAAGAAAGGGAAGAAGCTACAATTCCCCTCTTCTCCTACAATAGCCAATACCAAGGGTAGAAGACATTTCACAAGATCATCAGTTCCGAAAGAGGTTGTTCAAGAATAGTCCCTAGAAGAAGCCCTTGTGCAAAAGAAGAAAGATAAAATAAAAGGTATCAAGAAGCTTGATGAGACAGACAAGGAAATTCCTATGTAGGTGGAAGAGGAGATTGAGAAAAAGCCTGTTGAGATTGTGCATGTCACTACTCATATTGATAGCCAGACATTCAAAAGATTAATCAAGCAACTTAGGGATGCTAGGAAAGAGGTGGCTCAGTTGAAAACAAAAGCCATGTCTGACAGAGTGAAGATGAAAGAGATCATGGATGACTATAGTCATACCCTTGACCTAGCAAGTTTTGTAGCAAGAAAGGCCCAGCCCCTTCATAGGAAAATCCAAAACCCTTATAGGAAGAAAAAGGTATTTCAGTCTCAGGACAAGAAGCTCAAAGAAGAGTTGCAACATTTTCAAGATGAAGTAGCTCAAAGAAACTTGCAGGTATTGGTTGAAGCTGCTATTGAGAAAGAGACACGAACATTCAAGGAAATCATAGTTCCACTAAAGAAGCTTGTAATTGCTAAAAGGAAGAAGTCTTTTGTGCCAAATGAAGATCCTCCTTCTACAAAAAAGAGTGTGAGATTAAGTGTCAAGGTAACAAAATAGATGGTGAAAGGTGGGCCCCATTTTTTAGGATGGTTCCTTTTTGGGAGGATGAACTGTTATTGAAATATTACCTCAGCCACCTATACATGCTTCTAAGTGCTTGTTTTTCAGAGTTTTGGGTTTTTGTAAAGAGCTAACTCCTTCAATAGTAAGAATGCAGACATTCTGTAGCACTATGGAGCTACAAAATGGTCTATTTTGGTGTCTCACTAGTTTGCTACCTACAGTGTTGCCAAACCACCTAAATATAATCGGGTTGATACTATTCAAGGTTATTACTTGCTATGCACATGTTCAAGATGGAGGTGCTGCATTTTGACGATGCTACCTAAATTTGCACAGAGAATCACAGTAGCTCTACTGAAATTCGCTACCTAATATCTCACAGAGGCCAAAGTTTGCACAGTGGATAGGAAGGTTTGGCACTACCTTTTCTACTTGTCTAGTTTTGAAGTGCACTACCCAAAATGCTACCCAAAGAAGCTACCAACAGACACCAGGGATCCAAGAGTGTCAAGATAACAACTTTTTGGATAGCTGATGATGGAAAATATTGAAAAAAAGAAGTTGGGATCATGATGACAACCACATGTTGTTGAAGGACACATGGAAAACAACGAGTTTCATAGCAAAGGGGAATCAATTCATTTTGAAGATTGGTTGGATTAGTCACCAACATTTTCCTATTTTATAGCATAGGTTGTTAGTCAAGTTATTAGATGAAATAAATTCTTAGATATTTTCAAGGGAAGGAGGCCAGATCGTACCTCTAGTTGTTGCCTCCCTTTTGTTATAAATAGATATATGAAACGATTTAGTAGGTTCGGATGGTTGAGCAAGGCTCCCTTATACTATAATATTTTGATGAAGTTACTTTGAACTGGATATGTACTGGATTTAAGAAATTTTGGTTAATAGGAATCAGTTTCTCTTTCAGCTTATTTGATTTTGATGCTAAATGTTCATGATTTGAATGATTCACATGAATGGTTGTTTTGATATTATGATGGATGTTTGATCGTTATATTATCATGATGTTTATTTAGCTTCCTTAGTTTATGAACTCAACAAGATATCATGTTAATAATCTTTCTTCATTAGGATTTTTGTAGACCTGATGTTTAAGTGAGCCCCTACATTCCTCTCATTGAAGTCTTACCTCTATTCATATTCACTTCCAATTACTGATTGAAGTTAGCCAAGACCTTGATTGTTGGTGGATGTTAGCCTTGTTTTCTGAGTTGGAACATTATAATTTTGAGTCTTTTCCATTTGACCCTTTAAAACACTCTTACATTCACATATAACTTGATGGGTATTGGGCTTGCCTTCCATGCAATCTTAAGGTGATTCCTAGTGCTATAATTCTTGGCACCATTGTCGGGGAACGATTTGAAGACTTTTCCCTGGGATTAGACGGCACAAAATACTAGTCCTAAAGGTGCATTAGAACTTAGTATCTTGAAGATTGCAGCTTGCAGCTGGTGACTCCACTGTTTCAGCTCTTGCACCTAAAGGAAAACATATGAGATAAAATCCACAACTACCTTTTCTTCCATCTAAGGCTGACCCAAAGAAAATATTCAAGAAGGGAAAAGCTTCCCAAAAAAAAATAATGTTGTTGTTACAAGTGCTTTTGGTCATTTGCGCAATTCCACTCTTGATACTCCAGTTGTTACATCAAGTAAGTTTTGTTTACCTTTTGCTGAAGTATCTAAGAAACTTGATTTTGAAGAGTTTGCTATTGAATACTCTTCCTTTGAAACTGATTTTAAAGAAGAAAACATTGATATTTTTTCTTCCCCTGACATTGAAAGTTGTTTCAGTCTTGATAGTTTTGAAGATTTTCCTGCTTTAGGTTTTTCTACACCACTTTCTGTTAATGATTTTGCTACCAAAGAAGTGGAAAATTTGTCCCCTTTACAGACTTTACCATCTTCTTCTAAGACTCAACCTTCTGCTGTGAAAACTAATACCCATCCTTCATATTTTCCTTCTCCTCCAAATCTGCACACAGTTAAGTCTCCTTCTCCTTCTTGTTCACCAAGAGTTCAAAATAAATTAGTAGTTGTTAACCCACCTGGAAATAGGATGGATGCCATAGTCGCTACAAGATATTCTCCTCTAGTATTACCTCAGCCAGTGAATGCTCTCCCTCCCGGAGATTATTTGAAATACATGCCTGATTTTACGGGAGAACACTATATAACAATTGAGGAACATCTTGTTGATTTGTACAACTATGCAGATAATCAAAACATTGAAAATTAGGATGTGTGGATGAGGGTTTTCATCGAAAGCATTTACGGTGAGGCTAGGAAGTGGTTTTGGGGTTTTCCCCAAGATCCATTACTGATATTGAAGAATTAGATGAAGCCTTCTTGAGGCATTGGCGGGAGAAAAAGGACTTTTTGTACTACATCACTGAATTTGGATCCCTAAAAAGGAAAGAAGGAGAATGATGCGGACCCATGACCCTCGGGCCGAGATCCACACAAGATCAATCTTCTTTGAATCTGCAGAACTGAATTAGTTCTTTCGGGGCCTTACTGGAGCCCGACAAATCCGATCCATAGGTCCTTCCACGAAAACCCCACCTGCGCAAACATGCACCAGGTGCGAGTCTTTCAACCAACCCGCCTTTCCCGTTTCGGGACTTCTGCACGTGAGCTCTCCCAGTATCCTTGTCCCTTCCAACTCCTATTCGTCGAAACGTCGCAAAGGGCTCAATGACTCTGGGTCCTTCCTTAGCCTCTGAATGCTTTTGGGTTTTCTCATTTTGATATTTCGCGAGTCGGGACTCCATGTCTCTCGACTCTTGGCCTCTCGAACACCCGGTTCTTGTAATGCTGAAAAGGGATTGATGTCGAAACGCTACCAGCTTTTGTGATTTGAAGAATCATGATGCAAGCATCCTCCCTGTTCTCTATCTTTTGAATCCCTGGGTCTCGAAATGCCGAAATCTCTCCATGACCACGGTTCACTTTTCGAGATTCTGGAATTCACAATTTCACGATTCCGACTGCAGACGATTCTAGGTCCTTTGATATCCCGGGTCCCAAAATATCGAAATACTACCCCTTTAGAGAACCCTTCGGGGTTTTCCCCAAACCTTGACCACTCACCACATTTCCCCTTGATGAATGGTCCTGATGCTTTCGGGACTTTGACGAGTCCTCTTCCCTCTGTTGTTACGAGGATTAAACCCCTCATAGCTCCCTGTAAATCCGACGTCTATCGATCCTTAGAGATAGATCTGACGGCCCAAATCCTTTTCCCTGTGCACCACCCAGGGACTCAAACCTATGCATGTATCCTTGATCTAGCAGCTCTCAATCCACTGCACTCCAGATCTGACGGCTGACGCGATTTCAAAAACCGGGAGTTCACGGATGCAGTGACTCCAAAATCCCTTTCCGCTCCAAACCCCAAACTTTGAAATGCCAAAATGTTGAAATTCCACTCCAAAGGGGAATCAATGGCTCCCATTGTCTGGACGTGAAACTCGATGGTCCAGATCTCATCTCTCCAGCTGATCTAACGGCATCTGTGCTCCCTCCTGAGCTTGAGAGATTCCTCCCTCCCCTTGGGATATTTTCTTAAGTTTCAAAGGCATCGACCTTTCCTTCCTCTACAAACTCAATTCCTTTGGACATTGCCTGCATTCCAGGGATGTTATTCCTCCTGAGCTTTGTCAACTGTGAAACCTCAAAGGGTTTCTCGACCTCTGCACTCCTAGCAGGATCCCTGCACAAAACTGTGCTATCTATCATGAGCTTTTCCTACTCGAACCTCTAAGGGATTCGACCCTTCTATGTCCTCAAAGGGAAATCTAGTGTCCTCCTGACGACCTTATGCTCAAGCCCTCCTTGTTGAGCTTAACAGAGTATTCAATAACTCTATGAGTGTCTCTCCTTGACACTTCTCTTCTCTATGAACCCAAAAGAGTTATCTGGTGCACTCTGTACACTCGCTCAATGCCCTCCTGGAAGAGCTTCCAAAGAATCCTCAGTGATTCTATTTTCTCTCTCTGAACTCAAAATAGAATTCTTTTGTGCACTCTATGCACCCACTCAATTCCCACCTAGCAGAGTTCTCCAGAATATTCAATGACTCTGTCTTCTCACCGAACTCATAATAGAGTTCTCCAGAATCTTTAGTGACTCTGTCTTCTCACTGAACTCATAATAGAGTTCTCCTCAATGCATCTTGTGCATTTGTTCAATGCCCTCCTGACAGAGTCTCACGGAATTCTCAGAAATTATGTCTTTCCTCTCTGTGCTCTCCTATGCACAGTTTCTCCTCCAAGGTGTTTAGCAACCTTGAGGCTTCCTCTATGGGTATAATACTTCTTCCAGTGCACCCTCCTGACACAACTCTGTCAAAATTCTGTAGAATTCAGAAGTGCACTCTATGCACTGGCTTACAGAACCCGCAGTGTTTTGTCATGCAACTTATTGCATGAAGCTACAAAGAACCAGACCTGGAATCAAATAACCCAAAAAACAATGAATTATGTTTATAACTTGCAAATGCAAACTAACACACATCTACAACATATCATAAATGTGTAAAGACATTCATCAACAAACACAAAATAACATGCAGGAAAAACTACTTTGTTTGTATTAATCAAGAATGCCTAATTACAATGTGTTCGAGCTCGGACTGCAACAGAGTCTCATCTCTCCTCTCCTCTATAAGCTATTCTCTCTTCTTCTGCCTTCTTCCTATCTACTCTACTGAAAACAAAAGAAGATATTTTATTTTTTTTTACAAAAGGGGCTCCTCAAGCGCTTCCTTCCATCCTCACCAACTCTCATTAATTTACATTCAATTACATTGAATGGTTGTCTAGTTCGAATCAGATCTAGATCTCTTCCCTATAACCATTTAAGGCAACCTTTATCTAAAGTCTGCGTACATGCATGGCTTTTGTCTCTTCGTCCTTACAACATTTAATTCATTAAATTCAAATTTGGAATTTGAAAGTGAGAGGGTTGCGCCTCTCCTCTCCATTGAACGTGTGTTGGGTGTGTTGGTTGGCTGGCGCTTGATGATGTGTAGTGATGCTCCTGCATCAAAATTACTCCTAATGGATCTTTCCAATACAAAACTTAACCAAAAAGGAAATATTTTATTGATTTGAGTTTTAAGGCTCTCACCTTGTTCTTTTCCATACCATTTGGAGGCCGTAAATGTCATAGGAAAAATATAATATCCTTGTACTAGTTGCAATCTGCCAATGTAGAGATGACTTGAGAACCTTTATTAATTAATTTAGCGTACTAATTTTCTGAACATGAGTGGATGAAATTCACCCCCAATGCTGAGCATTTTGATTCAGCCAACAACTTGGCTAAACCCTGGCCTTTAACCAATTTGGTAGGCTTAATCTCCAAATCAAATTCAAGTATTTTAGAAATCCACTTGCTCCTTTTTCCATCTATATCAGAATGAATAAGAATTTCTTTTACAGCAACTGATGGGACATAAGAAATGACTCTTAAATGCAGGACATAAACTCTGAAATATTTAAGAGCTTTAACCAATGCATAGGCTTGTTTATCCATGATGTCATATTTTAATTCAACATCTCTCAATGCCGTGCTGAAAAAGGCAATGGGATGCTCTAATCCTTCAAGGTTCTTCTGCAATAAAACTACTACTACTGTATCAAAAGAGGCAAAAAAATAAATAAGAAAGTCTTTGGAGTAGTCTAGGCTGATAAGAATTGGGGCTTCAGTCAAGGATTTATTTATCTGATCAAAAGAATCACGGGAATTAAAAGTCCATTTGATTTCACTAACCTTCCTCAACATGGCTATGATATACTTAACCAAATCAGCAAAATTTGACACGAATCTTCTCAAAAAATTAATTTTTCCTAAAAAATATTGAACCTATTTTTTGGATCTAGGAATTGACAATGTTTGTATAGCTTCAACCTTGCTAGAATCAATCCTTACCCCTTCAGATGACACGATATGACCCAATAATTTTCCTTCTTTCATAGCGAACAATGACTTTTTCGGATTCAAAGAGAGGCCAATTTTTTTGCATTTCAAGAAAACCTTTCTTAAATGATCATAGTGTTCTTTATTAGACTAAGAGATAAATGTTATGTCATCTAAATAGATAACAAAAAACTTTTCCTTCTCTTTAATAAATGTTATGTCCATATCTCGCCGAAAAGTTGCCCCTGCATTCATCAAACCAAAGGGCATATTGGCGTACATAAATGTACCCCCAGGAGTGGTAAAGGTAGTCTTCTCTCTATCTTCTGGCAAAACAGAGACCTGATTGTACCTGAAAAAATGATCAACCATAGACATCCTGGATTCTCCTGTCACCTTCTATAATATGTGCTCCATCTTGGGCAAAGGGTAATTATCATTTTTAGAGATTTTGTTCAGATTTCGAAAATCAATGCAAAGTTTCATTTCTCCATTCTTTTTTCTTACTGGGACCAAATTGGCCACCCATTCGGAATACCTCATAGGAATGATACTTTTTGCATCTAAAATCTTTTTTACCTCTTTCTCCATGACAGGAAGTAACATAGGATTGATTTTCCTCAACATTTGCCTGAAGGGTTTGTTGTCTTCTTTTAATCTAATATTGTGCTCTATAATGCTTGTGTAATAAGTTCTGAGATCTTCATAAGTCCAAGCGAATACATCAACAACTTCCTTCAACAACTTAGTTATTCCACCCTCTTCTATTCTGATAGACTGCTTGACAATTTGACATATTTTGGATTCTTTTCAGTGCCCAAATTGCACTCAATTATATCAACATCATCAGTGAATACCTTCCCTTTCACTGCTATATCGTTCTCATCAAATAATCTTTCCAAAGGAACTAGTACTTTTAGAATATGATTTCTAGGTAGTTGCACAATATGATGATTAGAAATTTTATTGAGGAAAACATCAACATGAGGAGTATTTTTTGAATCATGATCCTGATCAATGTGTAATGCAGAAAACTCATCCATGGTCTCGAGGAAATTTTTGAGTTCTAAATCATCTTCGAACACCTTCCAATATTTTACATTGTCCGGTATAGAAGGCATGTACTTGACTTCTACATCATACTTTATTTTAGGTGGTATAGGCATTATGAAGTTGCTTGATGATAAATCCAAAGAAACAACCATGGTATTCTCTTCTCTAGGAATAAATGAAATGTTAAAAGCTGAGAAAAAACTGTCTAGCAAGTCCCCCACTTCATTTCTGTAATATCTAATCCTAGGGTGATTTTTTTGATAAAGGTTTTTAATCTGATGGACTATTAATTCAGCATCCCCAAATACTAATATCTCTTTTATCCCCATGTATTTAGCATCCCTCAGTCCCAAGACGAGAGCTTCATACTCTACCACATTATTAGTAGTTTCAAATTCTAGTTTATATGACAAAGATATAGTCTCTTGAGCTGGTGAGACAAAGACTACCCCATCACCAACACCTTCCTTAGAAGAGGCTCCATCAAACAACATCTTCTAAAGAGAAATGGTTAGAGGAGGCTCCTCACAAAAGGTAACAGACTGTTTTCTAATTTCAAGAGGGGCTTTAGGAGCGTCAGTGAGCTGCAAAATGCTAGATCCTAGATCTGTATCAAAAGAAAAAACATGTTGATTTGTGGGGTTTGCTTCATCACTAATGATGTAATCCAATTGAGCTTCCATGTAAATTCTTCTATGCTCTCCCCTAGAAACGAGAATAGTAGTATAGGAGAGATCCATCTGCAAGGTTCCCCCAAGTATTTTTATCCAATACCTTGACAAGAGCATTCCGAACTTGGGGGGAACATTAGCCACCACGATATCCATGAGTATAATTTTCATGGGCAGCTGAAATAGTCACAACCAAATCCCTAATGACTCCAAGCCACTTCACTTTCCTGGAGTCAAAATAATATAAGTCATGGTAAGTCTTTGTAATTTATAACCCAAGTTCATCCATAACCAATTTTGGCATGAGATTGTGGGACACCCCTGAATCCATCAAACAATTATGCAGCACCTTATCATGAATGTTCGGTGACGTATAGAACGGAGGGGATGAATCATCTCTATCTTCTATCAACGGACCCAAAATCACTGCTGGCTTTTCATCTTGTAGATTTATCAAATCAGTGGCACTAGGAAAGGCTTTGGGCTATAACATTTTGGACATATATTTTTTAAATTCTTCATATTTTTTACAATTCCAGAAAAGGTACTGGGATCTTTATTTTTTGGATCTCATTCTCAAAACTGAAGGAAGAATAAGGATTCAATATCTCTTTGGTTTCAGTTGTAGGATTTCTGATCAGCACTTGTGGACTTTGAGAGTCTTTTTCCTTACTGCTCACTGTCACGGCCTTGGCAGAATTTTTTTTTTGGGCAGGCTGATTAGGAGCATCAGTTTTTCTTCATTCTTATTAGATCTCATATTATATCTATTAGTATTTTCTTTTCCTTTCTCTCCCTTACTTAATTCATTTATTTGAATATCCATCAAAGATTTTTCATAAGAGGATTGAGTCAAGTGTGGGGATGGGGATGTGTCACCTAAGCAGTGAATCCCAGGATCAACTTCTACCTCCTCTTCTTCTTCATCAACAACCAAAGTGTTTTGCAAAGGATCGTGTACCCTGTGATCACATCTCTCTCTGTTTCTGGGATCTCTGGGAAAGATTTGAGGAGCATTATTTGGTCTCCTAAAGTTACCTATGTTATCAGTATTTTGGTTATTTTTGTAGGTCTATTTTCCTTCCAGTTTTAATTTCTCTATCTCAGTGGAAAGGGATTTTACTAATTTGGTAAGCTCATCCACTTGAGGATAAATAGTATGGGAGTCAGAAGTTGAGTCTTCAGTTCTACTTTTTCTTCTATCCCTATCAGACTTTCCTCTGATTTTATCAGATGCCACTATGTTGTATTCTACCTCCAAGGTTGCATATTTCATATGAACTAAGGAGGATGATATTCTTTCTCTTAGTAGAAGGAAGAAATCAGGGTCAAAGGCACTGCCATAAGTAATTTTTGCAAAGGTTTCAGTGGGTTTTATCTCATCAGGAATCTTATTATACATTTTTTTAAATATTTTAGAAAAGTCAGAGACAGATTATCTGATGCAAGATCATCACTACACGTCATCAAGTGCCATCCATCCAACGCACCCAACACACGTTCAATGGAGAGGAGAGGTGCATCCCTCTCACTTTCAAATTCCAAATTTGAATTTAATGAATTAAATGTTGTAAGGCTAAAGAGCCAAAAGCCATGCATGTACACAAACTTTAGATAAAGGTTGTCTTAAATGGTTGTAAGGATGAGATCTAGATCTGATTCAGACTAGATAGCCATTCAATGTAATTGAATGTAAATTAATGAGAGTTGGTGAGGATGGAGGGAAGCGCTCGAGGAGCCCCTTTTGTAAAAAAAAAAAAACATCTTCTATTGTTTTCAGTAGAGTAGATAGGAAGAAGGAAGAAGAAGAGAGAATAGGTTAGAGAGGAGAGGAGAGTTGAGACTATATCGCAGTCCGAGCTCATACACATTGTAATCAGGCACTCTTGATTAATACAAACAGAGCAGTTTTTCCTGCATGTTATTCTATGTTTGTTGATGAATGTCTTTATGCGTTTATGATATGTTGTAGATGTGTGTTATATTGCATTTGCAATTTATAGACAAAATTCGTTGTCTGTTGGGTTCTTTGATTCTAAGTCTGTTTCTTTGTGGCTTCATGCAAGAGGTTGCATGACAGAACGTTGTGGGTTCTGTATGCTAGTGCATAGAGTGCACTTCTAAATTATGCAGAATTTGGGAAGAGTTGTGACAGGAGGGCGCACCAGAGGAAGTATTAGACCCAGAGAGGAAGCCTCAAGTTTGTTGAACACCTTGGAGGAGAAACTGTGCAGAGGAGAGAACAAAGAGGAAAGACATAATTTCTGAGAATTCTCTGAGACTCTGCCAGGAGGGAATTGAAAAAATGCACAGGATGCATTGAGGAGAACTCTATTACGAGTTCAGTGAGAAGACAGAGTCATTGAATATTTTGGAGAACTCTTCTAGGTGGGAATTGAGTTGGTGCATAGAGTGCACAAAAGAATTATATTTCGAGTTCAGAGAGAGAAAATAGAATCACTAAGGATTATGTGGAAGCTCTGCCAGGAGGGCATTGAGTGAGTGCACAGAGTGCACCAGAGAACTCTTTTGGGTTCATAGAGAAGAGAAGTTTCAAGGAGTGACACTCACAGAGTTACTAAACACTTTGTTAAGATCAGAAAGGAGGGCTTGAGCAAAAGGTCATCGGGAGGACACCAGATTTCCCTTTGAGGACATAGAAGGGTCGAATCCCTTAGAGGTTCGAGCAGGCAAAGATCAGGACAGATAACACATTTGTGTGTAGGGATCCTATGAGGAGTGCAGAGGTCGAGAAACCCTTTGAGGTTTCACAGTTGGAAAATCTCAAGAGGGATAACGTCCCTAGAA
This sequence comes from Picea sitchensis, assembly GCA_010110895.2. Lineage (NCBI taxonomy): Eukaryota > Viridiplantae > Streptophyta > Pinopsida > Pinales > Pinaceae > Picea > Picea sitchensis. Next base: position 29,868 of record SNQJ01S0116284.1, on the reverse strand, counting down.
CACAGGCGATATCCAAAGGAATTGAGTTCACAGAGGAAGCAAAGGTCGAGGCCTTTGAAACTTCAGAAAATCTCCCAAGGGGAGGGAGGAAGTTCTCAAGCTCAGGAGGGAGCACAACTATCGTTAGATCAGCTGGAGAGACGAGATCTGGAGTGTTGGGTTTCACGTTCAGACAACAGGAGTTGTTGATTCCCATTTGAAGTGGAATTTCATCATTTCGGCATTTTGGAGTTCAGGGTTTGAAGCGAAAAAATATTTTGGAGTCACTGCATCCGCGAACTCCCGGTTCGCAAAATCCCGTCAACCATCAGATCTGGAGCGCGGTGGCCTGAGAGCTGCTTGATCAAGCATACATGCATAGGGTTGAGTCCCTGGGAAGTGCATAGGGAAAAGGATCTGGGCCATCAGATCTAGCACCAATGACCGATAGTCGTTGGATCCAGAGGGAGGTGAGAGAGGTTTAATCCTCATAACATCATAGGGAAGAGGACTCATCAAAGTCTCGAAAGCATCATGACCATTCATCAAGGGGACACATGGTGAGTGGTCAAGGTTCGGGGAAAACCTTGAAAGGTTCTCTCAAGGGGTAGTATTTCAGTATTTCAGGATGTGGGAGATCGAAGGACCTAGAACCGTCTGCACCTGGAATCATGAAATCACGAATTCCAGAATCCCAAAAAGTGAACTGTGGTCATGGAGATATTTCGGCATTTCGGGACCCTGGGATTCGAAAGATAGAGAACAGGGAGAGCGCTTGTATCGTGATTCCCTGAATCGCGAAAGTCAGTAGCGCATCGACGCCAAGCCCTTTTCAACATTCTAGGAACCAAGTGTTCGAGAGGCCAGGAGTCGGGAGACAGTGAGTCCCGACTCGTGAAATCGCAAAACACGAAAACCCAAAAGCAATTGGAGGCTAAGGAAGGACCCATAGTCATTGAGCCCTTTTCAACATTTGGTGCTAGGGAGTTGGAAGGGACAAGGATCTTGGGAGAGCTCGCGTGCAGGAGTCCTGAAACCCCAAAACGCGAAAGGTAGGTTGGTTGAAAGACTCGCACCTGGTGCATGTTTGCGTAGGTGTGGTTTTCGTGGAAGGACATGTGGATCAGATTCGTGGGGCTCCAGTAAGTGCCTAAAAGAACTAATTCAGTTATGTGGATTCAAAGAATATCGATCATGTGTGGATCTCGTCTCGAGGGTCGGGGGTCTGCATCAAAGTAGTATCAGAGCTTATATTTGTTTTTTGCAGATCGCAGACAAAAGGAGGACTGTAGAAAAGGTTGGAAGCACTCATGGTTGCAGAGTGATAGCAACAAGTTTGTTAGGAGGGTAGATAGGAATAGGAATATGGCTATTGAAGGTCATGGGCATGGTCACAGGGAATATCGCAAGTAGAAGAAAAATCCATAGATTGACAAAGAACTCGCTGAGATAAGGGAGAGAATGGAGGAGCTTGCATTGTGGATGCAGCAAGATGCAAAGATGCATTGGGTATATGAATGGCCCATGAAAACAAAGGTGAAATGGCCATTCAAATAATTGTTGGCCAGAAGGAAACAAAGGCTATTGAAGGAATGGTTGAGGTATGTGAAAAGCCTCAAGGCCACAGAGGAGATGGTTCATGTGTGTGAACTAGAGGCTGGGAGAAATATCAGTGATGATGAAGAGGAGAGATCAAGCAGAGATCTCATAGACTGCCAAGTGGGCAGAGATGGACTTTCAAATTTCCAGGTGGGAAATAGAAAGAGATCAAGTGAAGGTATCGTATACTGTCAGGAGGGCGGTGCTGAAAGTTTAGATTGCCAAGTGGGCAATGAGATGGGATCACTGGATCTCATAGACTACCAGGAGGGCAGAGAGGAAATCCCATGGGAGCAGTTGGATGAGATAATTGAGAAGATTAGAAGGCTAATGATCAGATCAGTAGAAGAGATCAACAAAGGGAAGTTGAGTAGAGGAGAACCT
>SNQJ01S0116284.1:0-27896 GCA_010110895.2 Picea sitchensis | reverse complement strand
AGTAAAAATACATAGAAGTACAAAATATATATCTATGAAATTATTAAGTATAGGATTAAAATACAACCATATTACCGTCATTGGAAAACTCGGTCGTAGCACCATTGTGGGGTTGCACCTCCATGGAATATTGGGACTGCATGGGAGAACCATCTTCTGGTTTCAAACTGCTATCAATGCACTGCTCTCCAATACAAGTCCGTTCATTGACAGTGATGCTCCCCTGACTAAAACAAAGTTGTAAATATTAATAATATCCAACATGACTGTATTATATTAATAATAAAGGTTAATGTGGATTGAATTTTATTTACCTTATCCTGCAAAGTGGTTCTTGGTAACTACCCCAATATTTTTCAGTGTTCAACTACAACTTTATAGCCGTAATTGTAACCAAGCTGGAGGTCTTCCTCCATGGTTTCAATACCAAACTCGTCACCCTGCATTGCATAAGAGTACACATTTTTAATGTTATTCGATGCAATTACCTAAAAGTTTTAAGGCGATACAAATAAGAGATTTAGGTACTTACAATTCGTGACTATAACTTTAAGTAGCCGCCTTGGCCTAGCCTCTGATGGCCACATTTGGTAAGCCTTGATTTTGTTTCCTTTGGCGTGTTAGTCAACCCATCATCAAAAGTTTCAAGAATGTTAATATATACCACAATTTTATTTACATCTAAAAAAAATTGAAGGTGTTAGCACTAGTAATCACCTTCAGATTGCATGGAAGGAAAGCCCAATACCCATCAGGTTATATGTGAATGTAAGAGTGTTTTAAAGGGTCAAATGGAAAAGAATCAAAATGATAATGTTCCAAATCAGAAAACAAGGCTAGCATGCACCAGTAATCAAGGTATTGGATAACTTCAATCAGTAATTGGAAGTGAGTATAAATAGAGGGAAGACTTCAATGAGAGGAATGTAGGGGCTTCTGTAAACATCAGGTCTAAAAAAATCCTAAGGAATAAATATTCTTAACATAATATCTGCTTGAGTTTAAAAACTAAGGAAGTTAAATAAACATCATGATAATATAAAGATCAAACATCCATCATAATATCACCACAACCATTCATGTGAATCATTCAAAGCATGAACATTTAACATTAGAAGAAAATAAGCTGAAAGATAAACTGATTCTTATTAACCAAAATGTCCTAAATCTAGTACATAGTCAGTTCACAGTAACTTCATCAAAATATTACAGTATAAGGGAGCCTTTCTCAGCCATCTGAACCTACTAAATAATTTCATATATATATTTATAAAAAAAGGGAGGCAACAACTGGAGGTACGAGCTGGCCTCCTTCCCTTGAAAATCTCTAAGAATTTATTTCATCTAACAACTTGACTAACAACCTATGCTATAAAATAGGAAAATGTTGGTGACTAATCCAACCAATCTTAAAACTGACTTGATTCCCCTTTGCTACACAACTCCTTGTTTTCCATGTGTCCTTTAGGAGCATGTGGTTGTCATCATGATGCCATCTCTATTTCTGCAATCTTTTTCATCATCAACTATCGAAAAAGTTATTAGCTTGAACCTCCTGGATCCCTGGTGTTTGTTGGTAGCTTCTTTGGGTAGTGCACTTCAAAACTGGACAAGTAGAAAAGATAGTGCCAAACCTTCCTATCCCCTATGCAAACTTTGGACTCTACAAGATATTAGGTAGCGAATTTCGATAGTGCCACTGTGAGTCTCTGTGCAGATTTAGGTATCTCTGTAAAAAAACAACACCTCTAGCTTGAACATGTGCATAGCAAGTATTAACCTTGAATAGTATCAACCCCATTATGTTTAGGTGGTTTGGAAGCACTGTAGGTAGCACACAAGTGAGAAACCAAAATAGACCATTCCATAGTGCCATAGCGCTACGGAATATCTGCATTCTTACTGCTGAAGGAGTTAGCTCTTTACAAGAACCCAAAACTCTGAATAACAAGCACTTAGAATCCTGTATAGGTGGCAGAGGTAATATTTCAATAACAATTCATCCTCCCAAAAAGGAACCATATTAAAAAATGGGGCTCACCTTTCACCAACTATTTTGTTACCTTGACACTTAATCTCACACTCTTTCTTGTAGAAGGAGGATCTTCATTTGGCACAACATACTTAATCCTTTTAGCAATGACAGGCTTCTTCAATGGAACTATGCTTTCCTTGAATGTTGGTGTATCTTTCTCAATAGTAGATTCAACCAATACCTACAAGTTTCTTTGAGCTACGTCATCTTGAAAACACTGCAACTCTGCCTTGAGCTTCCTGTTTTGAGACTAAAAGCCTTTGTTTTGCCTATAAATGTTTTGGAGTTTCCTATGAAGGGGCTGGGCCTTTATTGCTGCAAAACTTTCCAGGTCAAGGTTATGACTATAGCCATCCATGAGCTCTTTCATCTTCACTCTGTCAGACATGGCTTCTATTTTCAACTGAGTCACCTCTTTCCTAGCATCCCTAATTTGCATGATTAATATTTTGAATGTTTGGCTGTCATGTGGAGTAGTGACATCCACAGTCTCAACATGATTTTTTTCGGTCTCCTCTTCCACCTGCATAGGAATTTCCTTGTCTGTCTCATCAGGCTTCTTGATACCTTTTCTTTTATCTTTCTTCTTTTGCATAGGGGTTTCTTCTAGGGACTGTTCCTCAACAACCTCTTTAGGAACTGATGATCTTGTGAAAGGTCTTCTGCCCTTGGTATTGGCTGTAGTAGGAGAAGAGGGGAAGTGTATCTTCTTCCCTTTCTTGGCTGCAGTTTTGGTAGAAGAGAAACCTTTTCTAACCCTAGTGGAGGAGGAGGTGAAAAATCTCTCTGTGGGGAATGACAAGATTCCTCCTCAGTTCCTGTGACTTGCTTGATGACCTTTGAAAATTGAACAGGAGCTCTACCCTTTCTCTTCATGTTGGTCCCTTCTTTAACAACACTGGTGGGTGATAAAGGACTTGCATTCTGTGATTGAGGAGTAGATTCTATATCCAGCTTGAAGTGAGAAGAAAAAACCAAATTCTCCCATGAAATCTCTTTCTTACCCAATTCCTCAGAGACTAGCATTCTAATCAATCTAGAGTGGAAGATGCTAGTATGCATATCCTTAGAATTGGATTCATTCTTGTCTGACAACTTACCTATGCTCCTTAACAAATAGTAGGGAATATTCATTTCAATTTTACTAGTAAAATGCAGCAGAATCCTTATATGGTACTGGTATAATGTGTTAAACCTCCCTTCACATGTAAAGTATCTCTGGATGATCTTCAATATCCTGCCAAACTTCTCAATCAATTTATTGCTTGGCACACCTTTAGACAAATCACTGGCTTGATGTTTAGGCTTACATAAATCTTTGCCATAGGCCAAACTCAAAGCCATGGCTTTACACCACTTTTCACCCGTGATAGGGATTCCCGTTGCAGCTGAAATAGAGGCCTCAGTCACCTCAAATTCTAAATCCCATACATTGGTTCTCTTGCTATCAAAATGTAAGGAAAACTACCTTGTCACCTTAGGATGGAACTTTTGCATATTCTGGCAGAAAGAGAGGCATTCCACTCTTTGAAAAAATTCTCATGCCATGGGCTCTGTATCAAAAATATGCATATCCACAAGTTCAGTTCTAACCACCTTGCCCCCTTTGTGTGTCTTCTTCATCTGAGGAGTCTCCATAGCTTATAATTAGAGATTATTGTGGATTATGGGTTAGTAATGACCAGGAGGACCTACAGTTGAGCTTCAAATGGACAATGTTGCTCCTTTAAACTAGACTGGTGCTAGGAAGCTAAGACTTGGTTCTAGAAATCCCTCCCTTAGATTTTTGGAAGTATTGAATTTTTATACAATGAGAGGGTACTCTATAATTGGCCCTTTGAATATGGGTAAAAATGCTCAATTCAAATGTCAAAAGAGGCAGGGGAGACACAATGTGGTTAAACAATGCCTTTGGGTAGCACAATGCATATGTAGAGGATAGACAGTCTAGATGTTGTAAGCTCAATAGCTATGGTAGATGGATGTATCCGAATTTGACATGAGAAGTAAATTTAATAGGTTTGAAATGAGAGGAGACAAGGAAATGATGCGAACAAAAGTCTCTCACATCTGTGAAAGCCCAATAATTCAAACTCTGAGTGCTAATTCTCTGTGAAAATTAATGTGCTGATGAGTTAACACGGGATACATGTGGAGTAAACACTTGTTTGAATTTTTAGCAAGATTTCATGACAAAGTCACAGACATCTCAGCCTCTGAATCTACCTCAGCATTAGATCTGGTCGCACTACTATCACCTGGTCAGAACTGTGAATTTTCATAGCGCAACAATCTTGAGTTTTTTCAAAATCACAAACCGTTATTAGGGATCATAAATATGAGATCTTGAAGGCATCTTTTAACTAAATCTTGGCGCTGAAAACAAGGAACATGACATCTGTCATGGTAATCATAACTCGTGGTGGAAACATGATGAATGGGAAAGGCGCTACAGAAACGCATGATGAGTGGGTAGTGCTCCAATTAAAAGATGATTGGACGGGTAAGCAAGGACAACACGACATGTCTATGAGGTCATGAATGAGGAAAATGGTGTGTCACATCGGTCTAGTCATGGGAAGGATCGATCCTAGTGACAAATCATGAAAGGGACCAACTCTTGAGTCATGAACTAAAATGGTTGTAAGTCCAAAAATCAATTGAGGATCAAAACATAAGTTATGAATCAACACTTTATTTGTCTAAGGGGTCCTAACAAACAAAAATTTAAAAGGGGTAAACTTAAAAAATTAAAATCTAAGGCTTATAAAAGGATAAAAACAAACAAAAGACCCAAGTCAACTTAGTGTGATAACATTGGCTCCACAGAGGATGGCATGCCCCTTGCGGGCTGCCAATAATGAGTAGATTTATTGCCTTATCCTAGGGCTATGGGGTCATTTATTGAAACAAAAAATAAAATAAAAAAGATATTTACAATGGAATGGAAAGCCACTAAAGGCTCAAGAAAAGTAATTTTTCAGAAAATGCCCATTGATAGTGCCACCAAAAACTTCTTCATTCTCCATATTCTGCAACTTGAAAGTGTTATTAGAGAATACCTCATATATTTTGAAAGGACCGATCCATAAATCTTGAAATTTACCATGCTTTCCTTTATCTTGCTTCGATGCATCCCACTTGAACACCAGATCTCCCTATTGAAAATCCTCTTTATTCGCTTTCTTGTCGAACGCCTGCTTGACCTTCAATTGATGATCATGTGCTTTGTCTACAAGCTGCTCCCGAGTCTGCTGCACTTAAATGAGTTGTTGAATCCTTCAGATCATATGATCAGGATTCCCTTGGTAATATTGGAAGAATTTTGCCACAGGTAAGGCAAGATGAGAAGGAAAAATGGCCTCAACTCCATACACCAGCTGGAAAGGGGAAAGTCCCAGGGACCTCTTTACCATCACTCTGTCAGCCTATAGAGAAAATTTGATTTTTGAGACCCATGCCTTTTTTTTATCCTCTAACAACTTTTTAGTGATCTTTATAAGGCTTTTGTTTGAGGATTCTGCAAGCCCATTTCCCTGAGGGTAGTAAGGGGTAGAGTGAATCAATGTGATCCCAAACTTTTCACGAACTGAATCAATGGTTGAGCCTTGAAATATGCAACATTATCAGTGACGATTATGTTCGGACACCCAAACCTTGACATAATGTCTTCAAGGAAACCAATAATCACTTTGTGGGAATCATTCCTTTTAGGAATAACTTCAATCCACTTAGTAAAGTAATCTATAGCAGTCAAGATCCATCTATGTTGGCCACTGGAAGTGAGATGAATTTCCCCAATAAAATCTAGGCCCCATTTCTAGAAAGGTCCTAAAGATGCCACTTGATTTAATGGAAAAGACTTAATTCACTTCTTTCTAGAGAAATTTTGACATTTATCACAGACTTTGATCTTAGCACAAACATCGGTGAACAAGATAGGCCAGAAGTAACCAACCCTGAGGATCTTATATGTCGTCGTTCTCTAATAATGATGCCCCCCACATAAACTATCATGAAAATCAGACATGATATTTTGGGCTTCTTGGGGGTCTAGGCATCTTAAAAGCGGATGCAGACCCCCAACCCTCAGGCCAAGATCCACACAGGATCAATCTTCTTTGAATCCATAGAATTGAATTAGTTCTTTTGGGCCCTCACTAGAGCCCCAAAAATCTAATCCACGGGTCTTTCCACGAAAACCCCACTTGCGCAAACATGCACCAGGTGCGAGTCTTTCAACCAACCCACCTTTCGCGTTTCGAGGTTTCGGGACTCCTACATGCGAGCTCTCCCAAGCTCCTTGCCNGCTCCTTTCCCCTTCCAACTCCCAGTCGTCAAAACGTCGAAAAGGGTTCAACGACTTTGGGTCCTTCCTTAGCCTCCGAATGCTTTTAGGTTTTCCTGTTTTGCAATTTCACGAGTCGGGACTCCCTGTCTCCCGACTCCTAGCCTCTCGAACACCCGGTTCCTAGAATACCGAAAAGGGCTTGATGTCGAAGCGCTACCGACTTTCACAATTTGGGAAATTGTGATGCAAGTTTCCTCCCTATTCTCTATCTTTTGAATCCCCGGGTCCCAAAATGCCAAAATCTCTCCATGACCACGGTTCACGTTTCGGGATTCTGGAATTCACGATTTCACGATTCTGGTTGTAGACAGTTTTAGGTCCTCTGATCTCCCGGGTCCCAAAATACCAAAATAATACACCTTGAGAGAACCCTTCGGGGTTTTCCCCGAACCTTGACCACTCACCACGTTTCCCCCTGATGACCGATCTTGATGCTTTCGAGACTTTGATGAGTCCTCTTCCCTCTGCTGTTATGAGGATTAAACCCCTCACACCTCCCTCTGAATCCGATGGCTATCGGTCCTTGGTGCTAGAACTCACAGCCTAGATCCTTTTCCCGTTGCAACTCTCAGGGACTCAACCCTTTGCACGTATCCTTGATCCAACGAATCTCAGGCCACTGTGCTCCAGATCTAACAGCTGACGAAATTTCACGAACCAGGAGTTCGCGGATGTAGTGACTCCAAAATCCCTTGCCGCTCCAAACCCCGAACTCCGAAATGCCGAAATGCCAAAATTCCACTCCAAAGCAGAATCAACAGCTCATGTTGTCTGGACATGAAACTCAATGGTCTAGATATCATCTCTCCATTTGATCTAATGGTAGCTGTGTTCCCTCCTGATCTTGAGAAATTCCTCCCTCCCATTGGGAGATTTTTTTAAGTTTCAAAGGCCTCGACCTTTTCTTCCTCTGCGAACTAAATTCCTTTGTATATTGCCTCTGTTCTAGGGACAATATCCCTCCTGATATTTTCTGACTGTGAAACCTCAAAGGGTTTCTCGACCTCTGCACTCCTTATAGGATCCCTACACACAACTGTGCTATCTATCCTGATATTTTCCTGCTTGAACCTCTAAGGGATTCGACCCTTCTATGTCCTCAAAGGGAAATCTAGTGTCCTCCTGACAACCTTCTGCTGAATCCCTCCTTGCTGAGCTTAACAGAGTATTCAGTAACTCTGTGAGTGTATCTCCTTGACACTTCTCTTCTCTATGAACCCAAAAGAGTTCTCTGGTGCACTCTGTGCACTCGCTCAATGCCCTCCTGGTAGATCTTCCACAGAATCCTTAGTGATTCTATTTTCTCTCTCTGAACTCGAAATAGAATTCTTCTGTGCACTTTATGCACCAAATCAATGCCCACCTAGCAGAGTTCTCTAGAATCTTCAGTGACTCTGTCTTCTCACTAAAGTCATAATAGAGTTCTCCTCAATGCATCATGTGCATTTGTTCAATGCCCTCCTGGCAGAGTCTCACAGAAATCTCAAACATTCTATCTTTCCTCTCTGTGCTCTTCTCTGCACAGTTTCTCCTCCAAGGTGTTCAACAACCTTGAGGCTTCCTCTCTGGGTCTAATACTTCCTCTGGTGCGCCCTCCTGACACAACTCTATCCAAATTCTGCAGAATTTAGAAGTGCACTGGCTTATAGAACCCACAACATTTTGTCACGCAACCTCTTGCATGAAGACACAAAGAACCAGACCTGGAATCAAAGAACCCAATAGACAAAGACTTATGTATGTAACCTGCAAATAAAAACTAACACACATCTACAACATATCATAAACGCATAAATACATTCATCAACAAACACAGAATAACATGCAAGAAAAACTGTTATGTTTGTATTAATCAAGAATGCCTGATTACGATGTGTTCAAGCTTGGACTACCACAGAGTCTCGAATCTCCTCTCCTCTCTAACCTATTCTCTCTGCTTCTTCCTTCTTCCTATCTACTCTACTGAAAACAAGAGAAGATGTTTTTTTTTTTTACAAAAGGGGCTCCTCGAGTGCTTCCCTCCATCCTCACCAACTCTCATTAATTTACATTCAATTACATTGAATGGCTATCTAGTCCGAATCAGATCTAGATCTCAGCCTTACAACCATTTAAGGAAACCTTTATCTAAAGTCTATGTACATGCATGGCTTTTGGCTCTTCGGTCTTACAACATTTATTTCATTAAATTCAAATTTGGAATTTGAAAGTGAGAGGGTTGTGCCTCTCCTCTCCATTGAATGTGTGTTGGGTGTGCTAGTTGACTGGCTGACACTTGATGATGTGTAGTGATGCTCCTGCATCATACTCCTCAGATAAAAAAATCGTGAGCTCCTTCTCATGAGCTTCCCAACACCGTTGTTGAAATCCACCTGGATCCCAAACAGTTCTTTGGAGTTGTCCATCTGCTCCACTACTTCGTTGTTGTTGCTACTACTACCCTGCTGCCATGGCAGGTTCTCCTCTACTCAACTTCCCTTTGTTGATCTCTTCTACTGATCTGATCATTAGCCTTCTAATCTTCTCAATTATCTCATCCAACTGCTCCCATGGGATTTCCTCTCTGCCCTCCTGGTAGTCTATGAGATCCAGTGATCCCATCTCATTGCCCACTTGGCAATCTAAACTTTCAGCACCGCCCTCCTGACAGTATACGATACCTTCACTTGATCTCTTTCTATTTCCCACCTGGAAATTTGAAAGTCCATCTCTGCCCACTTGGCAGTCTATGAGATCTCTGCTTGATCTCTCCTCTTCATCATCACTGATATTTCTCCCAGCCTCTAGTTCACACACATGAACCATCTCCTCTGTGGCCTTGAGGCTTTTCACATACCTCAACCATTCCTTCAATAGCCTTTGTTTCCTTCTGGCCAACAATTATTTGAATGGCCATTTCACCTTTGTTTTCATGGGCCATTCATATACCCAATGCATCTTTGCATCTTGCTGCATCCACAATGCAAGCTCCTCCATTCTCTCCCTTATCTCAGCGAGTTCTTTGTCAATCTATGGATTTTTCTTCTACTTGCGATATTCCCTGTGACCATGCCCATGACCTTCAATAGCCATATTCCTATTCCTATCTACCCTCCTAACAAACTTGTTGCTATCACTCTGCAACCATGAGTGCTTCCAACCTTTTCTACAGTCCTCCTTTTGTCTGCGATCTGCAAAAAACAAATATAAGCTCTGATACCACTTTGATGCAGACCCCCGACCCTCGAGATGAGATCCACACATGATCGATATTCTTTGAATCCACATAACTGAATTAGTTCTTTCGGGCCCTTACTGGAGCCCCACGAATCTGATCAACATGTCCTTCCACGAAAACCACACCTACGCAAACATGCACCAGGTGCGAGTCTTTCAACCAACCTACCTTTCGCGTTTTGGGGTTTCAGGACTCCTGCACGCGAGCTCTCCCAAGCTCCTTATCCCTTCCAACTCCCTAGCATCAAATGTTGAAAAGGGCTCAATGACTATGGGTCCTTCCTTAGCCTCCAATTGCTTTTGGGTTTTCGTGTTTTGCGATTTCACGAGTCGGGACTCACTGTCTCCCGACTCTTGGCCTCTCGAACACTTGGTTCCTAGAATGTCCAAAAGGGCTTGGCGTCGATGCGCTACTGACTTTCACGATTCAGGGAATCACGATACAAGCGCTCTCCCTGTTCTCTATCTTTCAAATCCCAGGGTCCCGAAAATGCCAAAATATCTCCATGACCACAGTTCACTTTTTGGGATTCTGGAATTCGTGATTTCATGATTCCAGGTGCAGACGGTTCTAGGTCCTTCGATATCCCACATCCTGAAATACTGAAATACTACCCCTTGAGAGAACCTTTCAAGGTTTTCCCCGAACCTTGACCACTCACCATGTGTCCCCTTGATGAATGGTCCTGATGCTTTCGAGACTTTGATGAGTCCTCTTCCCTATGATGTTATGAGGATTAAACCTCTCTCACCTCCCTCTGGATCCAACGACTATCGGTCCTTGGTGCTAGATCTGATGGCCCAGATCCTTTTCCCTGTGCACTTCCCAGGGACTCAACCCTATGCATGTATGCTTGATCAAGCAGCTCTCAGGCCACCGCGCTCCAGATCTGATGGTTGACGGGATTTTGCGAACCGAGAGTTCGCGGATGCAGTGACTCCAAAATATTTTTCCGCTGCAAACCCTGAACTCCAAAATGCCGAAATGATGAAATTCCACTTCAAATGGGAATCAACAACTCCTGTTGTCTGAACGTGAAACCCAAAACTCCAGATCTCGTCTCTCCATCTGATCTAATGATAGTTGTGCTCCCTCCTAAGCTTGAGAACTTCCTCCCTCCCCTTGGGAGATTTTCTGAAGTTTCAAAGGCCTCGACCTTTGCTTCCTCTGTGAACTCAATTCCTTTGGATATCACCTGTGTTCTAGGGACGTTATCCCTCCTGAGATTTTCCAACTGTGAAACCTCAAAGGGGTTCTCGACCTCTGCACTCCTCATAGGATCCCTACACACAACTGTGTTATCTGTCCTGAGCTTTGCCTGCTCGAACCTCTAAGGGATTCGACCCTTCTATGTCCTCAAAGGGAAATCTGGTGTCCTCCCGATGACCTTTTGCTCAAGCCCTCCTTTCTGATCTTAACTAAGTGTTTAGTAACTCTGTGAGTGTCACTCCTTGAAACTTCTCTTCTCTATGAACCCAAAAGAGTTCTCTGGTGCACTCTGTGCACTCACTCAATGCCCTCCTGGCAGAGCTTCCACATAATCGTTAGTGATTCTATTTTCTCTCTCTGAACTCGAAATATAATTCTTTTGTGCACTCTATGCACCAACTCAATGCCCACTTGGAAGAGTTCTCCAAAATATTCAATGACTCTTTCTTCTCACTGAACTCATAATAGAGTTCTCCTCAATGCATCCTGTGCATTTTTTCAATTCCCTCCTAGCAGAGTCTCAGAGAATTCTCAGAAATTATGTCTTTCCTCTTTGTGCTCTCCTTTGCACAGTTTCTCCTCCAAGGTGTTCAACAAACTTGAGGCTTCCTCTCTGGGTCTAATACTTCCTCTGGTGCGCCCTCCTGTCACAACTCTTCCCAAATTCTGCATAATTTAGAAGTGCACTCTATGCACTAGCATACAGAACCCACAACGTTCTGTCATGCAACCTCTTGCATGAAGCCACAAAGAAACAGACTTAGAATCAAAGAACCCAACAGACAACGAATTTTGTCTATAAATTGCAAATGCAATATAACACACATCTACAACATATCATAAACGCATAAAGACATTCATCAACAAACATAGAATAACATGCAGGAAAAACTGCTCTGTTTGTATTAATCAAGAGTGCCTGATTACAATGTGTATGAGCTCGGACTGCGATATAGTCTCAACTCTCCTCTCCTCTCTAACCTATTCTCTCTTCTTCTTCCTTCTTCCTATCTACTCTACTGAAAACAATAGAAGATGTTTTTTTTTTTTTACAAAAGGGGCTCCTCGAGCGCTTCCCTCCATCCTCACCAACTCTCATTAATTTACATTCAATTACATTGAATGGCTATCTAGTCTGAATCAGATCTAGATCTCATCCTTACAACCATTTAAGACAACCTTTATCTAAAGTTTGTGTACATGCATGGCTTTTGGCTCTTTAGCCTTACAACATTTAATTCATTAAATTCAAATTTGGAATTTGAAAGTGAGAGGGATGCACCTCTCCTCTCCATTGAACGTGTGTTGGGTGCGTTGGATGGATGGCACTTGATGACGTGTAGTGATGATCTTGCATCAGATAATCTGTCTCTGACTTTTCTAAAATATTTAAAAAAATGTATAATAAGATTCCTGATGAGATAAAACCCACTGAAACCTTTGCAAAAATTACTTATGGCAGTGCCTTTGACCCTGATTTCTTCCTTCTACTAAGAGAAAGAATATCATCCTCCTTAGTTCATATGAAATATGCAACCTTGGAGGTAGAATACAACATAGTGGCATCTGATAAAATCAGAGGAAAGTCTGATAGGGATAGAAGAAAAAGTAGAACTGAAGACTCAACTTCTGACTCCCATACTATTTATCCTCAAGTGGATGAGCTTACCAAATTAGTAAAATCCCTTTCCACTGAGATAGAGAAATTAAAACTGGAAGGAAAATAGACCTACAAAAATAACCAAAATACTGATAACATAGGTAACTTTAGGAGACCAAATAATGCTCCTCAAATCTTTCCCAGAGATCCCAGAAACAGAGAGAGATGTGATCACAGGGTACACGATCCTTTGCAAAACACTTTGGTTGTTGATGAAGAAGAAGAGGAGGTAGAAGTTGATCCTGGGATTCACTGCTTAGGTGACACATCCCCATCCCCACACTTGACTCAATCCTCTTATGAAAAATCTTTGATGGATATTCAAATAAATGAATTAAGTAAGGGAGAGAAAGGAAAAGAAAATACTAATAGATATAATATGAGATCTAATAAGAATGAAGAAAAACTGATGCTCCTAATCAGCCTGCCCAAAAAAAAAATTCTGCCAAGGCCGTGACAGTGAGCAGTAAGGAAAAAGACTCTCAAAGTCCACAAGTGCTGATCAGAAATCCTACAACTGAAACCAAAGAGATATTGAATCCTTATTCTTCCTTCAGTTTTGAGAATGAGATCCAAAAAATAAAGATCCCAGTACCTTTTCTGGAATTGTAAAAAATATGAAGAATTTAAAAAATATATGTCCAAAATGTTATAGCCCAAAGCCTTTCCTAGTGCCACTGATTTGATAAATCTACAAGATGAAAAGCCAGCAGTGATTTTGGGTCCGTTGATAGAAGATAGAGATGATTCATCCCCTCCGTTCTATACGTCACCGAACATTCATGATAAGGTGCTGCATAATTGTTTGATGGATTCAGGGGTGTCCCACAATCTCATGCCAAAATTGGTTATGGATGAACTTGGGTTATAAATTACAAAGACTTACCATGACTTATATTATTTTGACTCCAGGAAAGTGAAGTGGCTTGGAGTCATTAGGGATTTGGTTGTGACTATTTCAGCTGCCCATGAAAATTATACTCATGGATATCGTGGTGGCTAATGTTCCCCCCAAGTTCGGAATGCTCTTGTCAAGGTATTGGATAAAAATACTTGGGGGAACCTTGCAGATGGATCTCTCCTATACTACTATTCTCGTTTCTAGGGGAGAGCATAGAAGAATTTACATGGAAGCTCAATTGGATTACATCATTAGTGATGAAGCAAACCCCACAAATCAACATGTTTTTTCTTTTGATACAGATCTAGGATCTAGCATTTTGCAGCTCACTGACGCTCCTAAAGCCCCTCTTGAAATTAGAAAACAGTCTGTTACCTTTTGTGAGGAGCCTCCTCTAACCATTTCTCTTTAGAAGATGTTGTTTGATGGAGCCTCTTCTAAGGAAGGTGTTGGTGATGGGGTAGTCTTTGTCTCACCAGCTCAAGAGACTATATCTTTGTCATATAAACTAGAATTTGAAACTACTAATAATGTGGTAGAGTATGAAGCTCTCGTCTTGGGACTGAGGGATGCTAAATACATGGGGATAAAAGAGATATTAGTATTTGGGGATGCTGAATTAATAGTCCATCAGATTAAAAACCTTTATCAAAAAAATCACCCTAGGATTAGATATTACAGAAATGAAGTGGGGGACTTGCTAGACAGTTTTTTCTCAGCTTTTAACATTTCATTTATTCCTAGAGAAGAGAATACCATGGTTGTTTCTTTGGATTTATCATCAAGCAACTTCATAATGCCTATACCACCTAAAATAAAGTATGATGTAGAAGTCAAGTACATGCCTTCTATACCGGACAATGTAAAATATTGGAAGGTGTTCGAAGATGATTTAGAACTCAAAAATTTCCTCGAGACCATGGATGAGTTTTCTGCATTACACATTGATCAGGATCATGATTCAAAAAATACTCCTCATGTTGATGTTTTCCTCAATAAAATTTCTAATCATCATATTGTGCAACTACCTAGAAATCATATTCTAAAAGTACTAGTTCCTTTGGAAAGATTATTTGATGAGAACGATATAGCAGTGAAAGGGAAGGTATTCACTGATGATGTTGATATAATTGAGTGCAATTTGGGCACTGAAAAGAATCCAAAATATGTCAAATTGTCAAGCAGTCTATCAGAATAGAAGAGGGTGGAATAACTAAGTTGTTGAAGGAAGTTGTTGATGTATTCGCTTGGACTTATGAAGATCTCAGAACTTATTACACAAGCATTATAGAGCACAATATTAGATTAAAAGAAGACAACAAACCCTTCAGGCAAATGTTGAGGAAAATCAATCCTATGTTACTTCCTGTCATGGAGAAAGAGGTAAAAAAGATTTTAGATGCAAAAAGTATCATTCCTATGAGGTATTCCGAATGGGTGGCCAATTTGGTCCCAGTAAGAAAAAAGAATGGAGAAATGAAACTTTGCATTGATTTTCGAAATCTGAACAAAATCTCTAAAAATGATAATTACCCTTTGCCCAAGATGGAGCACATATTATAGAAGGTGACAGGAGAATCCAGGATGTCTATGGTTGATCATTTTTTCAGGTACAATCAGGTCTCTGTTTTGCCAGAAGATAGAGAGAAGACTACCTTTACCACTCCTGGGGGTACATTTATGTACGCCAATATGCCCTTTGGTTTGATGAATGCAGGGGCAACTTTTCGGCGAGATATGGACATAACATTTATTAAAGAGAAGGAAAAGTTTTTTGTTATCTATTTAGATGACATAACATTTATCTCTTAGTCTAATAAAGAACACTATGATCATTTAAGAAAGGTTTTCTTGAAATGCAAAAAAATTGGCCTCTCTTTGAATCCGAAAAAGTCATTGTTCGCTATGAAAGAAGGAAAATTATTGGGTCATATCGTGTCATCTGAAGGGGTAAGGATTGATTCTAGCAAGGTTGAAGCTATACAAACATTGTCAATTCCTAGATCCAAAAAATAGGTTCAATATTTTTTAGGAAAAATTAATTTTTTGAGAAGATTCGTGTCAAATTTTGCTGATTTGGTTAAGTATATCATAGCCATGTTGAGGAAGGTTAGTGAAATCAAATGGACTTTTAATTCCCGTGATTCTTTTGATCAGATAAATAAATCCTTGACTGAAGCCCCAATTCTTATCAGCCTAGACTACTCCAAAGACTTTCTTATTTATTTTTTTGCCTCTTTTGATACAGTAGTAGTAGTTTTATTGCAGAAGAACCTTGAAGGATTAGAGCATCCCATTGCCTTTTTCAGCACGGCATTGAGAGATGTTGAATTAAAATATGACATCATGGATAAACAAGCCTATGCATTGGTTAAAGCTCTTAAATATTTCAGAGTTTATGTCCTGCATTTAAGAGTCATTTCTTATGTCCCATCAGTTGCTGTAAAAGAAATTCTTATTCATTCTGATATAGATGGAAAAAGGAGCAAGTGGATTTCTAAAATACTTGAATTTGATTTGGAGATTAAGCCTACCAAATTGGTTAAAGGCCAGGGTTTAGCCAAGTTGTTGGCTGAATCAAAATGCTCAGCATTGGGGGTGAATTTCATCCACTCATGTTCAGAAAATTAGTACGCTAAATTAATTAATAAAGGTTCTCAAGTCATCTCTACATTGGCAGATTGCAACTAGTACAAGGATATTATATTTTTCCTATGACATTTACGGCCTCCAAATGGTATGGAAAAGAACAAGGTGAGAGCCTTAAAACTCAAATCAATAAAATATTTCCTTTTTGGTTAAGTTTTGTATTGGAAAGATCCATTAGGAGTAATTTTGATGCAGGAGCATCACTACACATCATCAAGCGCCAGCCAACCAACACACCCAACACACGTTCAATGGAGAGGAGAGGCGCAACCCTCTCACTTTCAAATTCCAAATTTGAATTTAATGAATTAAATGTTGTAAGGACGAAGAGACAAAAGCCATGCATGTACGCAGACTTTAGATAAAGGTTGCCTTAAATGGTTATAGGGAAGAGATCTAGATCTGATTCGAACTAGACAACCATTCAATGTAATTGAATGTAAATTAATGAGAGTTGGTGAGGATGGAAGGAAGCGCTTGAGGAGCCCCTTTTGTAAAAAAAAATAAAATATCTTCTTTTGTTTTCAGTAGAGTAGATAGGAAGAAGGCAGAAGAAGAGAGAATAGCTTATAGAGGAGAGGAGAGATGAGACTCTGTTGCAGTCCGAGCTCGAACACATTGTAATTAGGCATTCTTGATTAATACAAACAAAGTAGTTTTTCCTGCATGTTATTTTGTGTTTGTTGATGAATGTCTTTACACATTTATGATATGTTGTAGATGTGTGTTAGTTTGCATTTGCAAGTTATAAACATAATTCATTGTTTTTTGGGTTATTTGATTCCAGGTCTGGTTCTTTGTAGCTTCATGCAATAAGTTGCATGACAAAACACTGCGGGTTCTGTAAGCCAGTGCATAGAGTGCACTTCTGAATTCTACAGAATTTTGACAGAGTTGTGTCAGGAGGGTGCACTGGAAGAAGTATTATACCCATAGAGGAAGCCTCAAGGTTGCTAAACACCTTGGAGGAGAAACTGTGCATAGGAGAGCACAGAGAGGAAAGACATAATTTCTGAGAATTCCGTGAGACTCTGTCAGGAGGGCATTGAACAAATGCACAAGATGCATTGAGGAGAACTCTATTATGAGTTCAGTGAGAAGACAGAGTCACTAAAGATTCTGGAGAACTCTATTATGAGTTCGGTGAGAAGACAGAGTCATTGAATATTCTGGAGAACTCTGCTAGGTGGGAATTGAGTGGGTGCATAGAGTGCACAAAAGAATTCTATTTTGAGTTCAGAGAGAGAAAATAGAATCACTGAGGATTCTTTGGAAGCTCTTCCAGGAGGGCATTGAGCGAGTGTACAGAGTGCACCAGATAACTCTTTTGGGTTCATAGAGAAGAGAAGTGTCAAGGAGAGACACTCATAGAGTTATTGAATACTCTGTTAAGCTCAACAAGGAGGGCTTGAGCATAAGGTCGTCAGGAGGACACTAGATTTCCCTTTGAGGACATAGAAGGGTCGAATCCCTTAGAGGTTCGAGTAGGAAAAGCTCATGATAGATAGCACAGTTTTGTGCAGGGATCCTGCTAGGAGTGCAGAGGTCGAGAAACCCTTTGAGGTTTCACAGTTGACAAAGCTCAGGAGGAATAACATCCCTGGAATGCAGGCAATGTCCAAAGGAATTGAGTTTGTAGAGGAAGGAAAGGTCGATGCCTTTGAAACTTAAGAAAATATCCCAAGGGGAGGGAGGAATCTCTCAAGCTCAGGAGGGAGCACAGATGCCGTTAGATCAGCTGGAGAGATGAGATCTGGACCATCGAGTTTCACGTCCAGACAATGGGAGCCATTGATTCCCCTTTGGAGTGGAATTTCAACATTTTGGCATTTCAAAGTTTGGGGTTTGGAGCGGAAAGGGATTTTGGAGTCACTGCATCCGTGAACTCCCGGTTTTTGAAATCGCGTCAGCCGTCAGATCTGGAGTGCAGTGGATTGAGAGCTGCTAGATCAAGGATACATGCATAGGTTTGAGTCCCTGGGTGGTGCACAGGGAAAAGGATTTGGGCCGTCAGATCTATCTCTAAGGATCGATAGACGTCGGATTTACAGGGAGCTATGAGGGGTTTAATCCTCGTAACAACAGAGGGAAGAGGACTCGTCAAAGTCCCGAAAGCATCAGGACCATTCATCAAGGGGAAATGTGGTGAGTGGTCAAGGTTTGGGGAAAACCCCGAAGGGTTCTCTAAAGGGGTAGTATTTCGATATTTTGGGACCCGGGATATCAAAGGACCTAGAATCGTCTGCAGTCGGAATCGTGAAATTGTGAATTCCAGAATCTCGAAAAGTGAACCGTGGTCATGGAGAGATTTCGGCATTTCGAGACCCAGGGATTCAAAAGATAGAGAACAGGGAGGATGCTTGCATCATGATTCTTCAAATCACAAAAGCTGGTAGCGTTTCGACATCAATCCCTTTTCAGCATTACAAGAACCGGGTGTTCGAGAGGCCAAGAGTCGAGAGACATGGAGTCCCGACTCGCGAAATATCAAAATGAGAAAACCCAAAAGCATTCAGAGGCTAAGGAAGGACCCAGAGTCATTGAGCCCTTTGCGACGTTTCGACGAATAGGAGTTGGAAGGGACAAGGATACTGGGAGAGCTCACGTGCAGAAGTCCCGAAACGGGAAAGGCGGGTTGGTTGAAAGACTCGCACCTGGTGCATGTTTGCGCAGGTGGGGTTTTCGTGGAAGGACCTATGGATCGGATTTGTCGGGCTCCAGTAAGGCCCCGAAAGAACTAATTCAGTTCTGCAGATTCAAAGAAGATTGATCTTGTGTGGATCTCGGCCCGAGGGTCATGGGTCCGCATCATTCTCCTTCTTTCCTTTTTAGGGATCCAAATTCAGTGATGTAGTACAAAAAGTCCTTTTTCTCCCGCCAATGCCTCAAGAAGGCTTCATCTAATTCTTCAATATCAGTAATGGATCTTGGGGAAAACCCCAAAACCACTTCCTAGCCTCACCGTAAATGCTTTCGATGAAAACCCTCATCCACACATCCTAATTTTCAATGTTTTGATTATCTGCATAGTTGTACAAATCAACAAGATGTTCCTCAATTGTTATATAGTGTTCTCCCGTAAAATCAGGCATGTATTTCAAATAATCTCCGGGAGGGAGAGCATTCACTGGCTGAGGTAATACTAGAGGAGAATATCTTGTAGCGACTATGGCATCCATCCTATTTCCAGGTGGGTTAACAACTACTAATTTATTTTGAACTCTTGGTGAACAAGAAGGAGAAGGAGACTTAACTGTGTGCAGATTTGGAGGAGAAGGAAAATATGAAGGATGGGTATTAGTTTTCACAGCAGAAGGTTGAGTCTTAGAAGAAGATGGTAAAGTCTGTAAAGGGGACAAATTTTCCACTTCTTTGGTAGCAAAATCATTAACAGAAAGTGGTGTAGAAAAACCTAAAGCAGGAAAATCTTCAAAACTATCAAGACTGAAACAACTTTCAATGTCAGGGGAAGAAAAAATATCAATGTTTTCTTCTTTAAAATCAGTTTCAAAGGAAGAGTATTCAATAGCAAACTCTTCAAAATCAAGTTTCTTAGATACTTCAGCAAAAGGTAAACAAAACTTACTTGATGTAACAACTGGAGTATCAAGAGTGGAATTGCGCAAATGACCAAAAGCACTTGTAACAACAACATTATTTTTTTTTGGGAAGCTTTTCCCTTCTTGAATATTTTCTTTGGGTCAGCCTTAGATGGAAGAAAAGGTAGTTGTGGATTTTATCTCATATGTTTTCCTTTAGGTGCAAGAGCTGAAACAGTGGAGTCACCAGCTGCAAGCTGCAATCTTCAAGATACTAAGTTCTAATGCACCTTTAGGACTAGTATTTTGTGCCGTCTAATCCCAGGGAAAAGTCTTCAAATCGTTCCCCGACAATGGTGCCAAGAATTATAGCACTAGGAATCACCTTAAGATTGCATGGAAGGCAAGCCCAATACCCATCAAGTTATATGTGAATGTAAGAGTGTTTTAAAGGGTCAAATGGAAAAGACTCAAAATTATAATGTTCCAACTCAGAAAACAAGGCTAACATCCACCAACAATCAAGGTCTTGGCTAACTTCAATCAGTAATTGGAAGTGAATATGAATAGAGGTAAGACTTCAATGAGAGGAATGTAGGGGCTCACTTAAACATCAGGTCTACAAAAATCCTAATGAAGAAAGATTATTAACATGATATCTTGTTGAGTTCATAAACTAAGGAAGCTAAATAAACATCATGATAATATAACGATCAAACATCCATCATAATATCAAAACAACCATTCATGTGAATCATTCAAATCATGAACATTTAGCATCAAAATCAAATAAGCTGAAAGAGAAACTGATTCCTATTAACCAAAATTTCTTAAATCCAGTACATATCCAGTTCAAAGTAACTTCATCAAAATATTATAGTATAAGGGAGCCTTGCTCAACCATCCGAACCTACTAAATCGTTTCATATATCTATTTATAACAAAAGGGAGGCAACAACTAGAGGTACGATCTGGCCTCCTTCCCTTGAAAATATCTAAGAATTTATTTCATCTAATAACTTGACTAACAACCTATGCTATAAAATAGGAAAATGTTGGTGACTAATCCAACCAATCTTCAAAATGAATTGATTCCCCTTTGCTATGAAACTCGTTGTTTTCCATGTGTCCTTCAACAACATGTGGTTGTCATCATGATCCCAACTTCTTTTTTTCAATATTTTCCATCATCAGCTATCCAAAAAGTTGTTATCTTGACACTCTTGGATCCCTGGTGTCTGTTGGTAGCTTCTTTGGGTAGCATTTTGGGTAGTGCACTTCAAAACTAGACAAGTAGAAAAGGTAGTGCCAAACCTTCCTATCCACTGTGCAAACTTTGGCCTCTGTGAGATATTAGGTAGCGAATTTCAGTAGAGCTACTGTGATTCTCTGTGCAAATTTAGGTAGCATCGTCAAAATGCAGCACCTCCATCTTGAACATGTGCATAGCAAGTAATAACCTTGAATAGTATCAACCCGATTATATTTAGGTGGTTTGGCAACACTGTAGGTAGCAAACTAGTGAGACACCAAAATAGACCATTTTGTAGCTCCATAGTGCTACAGAATGTCTGCATTCTTACTATTGAAGGAGTTAGCTCTTTACAAAAACCCAAAACTCTGAAAAACAAGCACTTAGAAGCATGTATAGGTGGCTGAGGTAATATTTCAATAACAGTTCATCCTCCCAAAAAGGAACCATCCTAAAAAATGGGGCCCACCTTTCACCATCTATTTTGTTACCTTGACACTTAATCTCACACTCTTTTTTGTAGAAGGAGGATCTTCATTTGGCACAAAAGACTTCTTCCTTTTAGCAATTACAAGCTTCTTTAGTGGAACTATGATTTCCTTGAATGTTCGTGTCTCTTTCTCAATAGCAGCTTCAACCAATACCTGCAAGTTTCTTTGAGCTACTTCATCTTGAAAATGTTGCAACTCTTCTTTGAGCTTCTTGTCCTGAGACTGAAATACCTTTTTCTTCCTATAAGGGTTTTGGATTTTCCTATGAAGGGGCTGGGCCTTTCTTGCTACAAAACTTGCTAGGTCAAGGGTATGACTATAGTCATCCATGATCTCTTTCATCTTCACTCTGTCAGACATGGCTTTTGTTTTCAACTGAGCCACCTCTTTCCTAGCATCCCTAAGTTGCTTGATTAATCTTTTGAATGTCTGGCTATCAATATGAGTAGTGACATGCACAATCTCAACAGGCTTTTTCTCAATCTCCTCTTCCACCTACATAGGAATTTCCTTGTCTGTCTCATCAAGCTTCTTGATACCTTTTATTTTATCTTTCTTCTTTTGCACAAGGGCTTCTTCTAGGGACTATTCTTGAACAACCTCTTTCGGAACTGATGATCTTGTGAAATGTCTTCTACCCTTGGTATTGGCTATTGTAGGAGAAGAGGGGAATTGTAGCTTCTTCCCTTTCTTGGTTGCAGTTTTCATAGAAGAAGAAATTTCTTCTAACCCTGGTGGAGGAGGAGGTGAAAAATCTCTCTGTGGGGATTGACAACCTTCCTCCTCAATTCCTGTGACCTGCTTGATGACCTCTGAAACTTGAACATGATCTCTACCCTTTCTCTTCCTTTAAGTCCTTTCTTTATCAACACTGGTGGGTGATAAAGGACTTTCATTCTGTGATTGAGGAGTAGATGTTATATCCAACTTGAAGTGAGAAGCAACAACAAAATGTTCCCATGAAATCTCTTTCTTACCCAATTCCTTAGAGAATAGAATTCTAATCAATCCATAGTGGAATATGCTAGTATCCACATCCTTAGACTTGGATTCATTCTTGTCTGACATCTTACTTATGCTCCTTAACAAATAGTAGGGAATATTCATTTTAATTTTACGAGTAAAATGCAGCAGAAGCCTAATATGGTATTGGTAGAATGTGTTAAGACTCCGTTCACATGTAAAGTATCTATGGATGATATTCAATATCCTGTCAAACTTCTCAATCAATTGATTCCTTGGCACACCTTTAGACAAATCACTGGCTTGATTTTCAGAATTAAGGAAATCTTTGGCATAGGCTGAACTCAAAAACATGGCTTTAAACCACTTTTCACCTGTGATAGGGATTCCTGTTGCAACTAAAATAGAGGTCTCAGTCACCTCAAATTCTAAATCCCATACCTTTGTTCTCCTTCCATCAAAATGTAAGGCAAACTACCTTGTCACCTCAGGATGGCCCTTTTGCATATTCTGGTAGAAAGAGAGGCATCCCACTCTTTGAAAAACTTCTCTTGCCATGGGCTCTGTATAAAAAAGATGCATATCCATAGGTTCAGTTCTAACCACCTTGCCCCATTTCTGGGTCTTCTTCATATGAGGAGTCTCCATAGCTTAGAATGAGAGCTTCTTGTGGCTTATGGGGTAGTAATGACCATGAGGACCTACGATCGAGCTTCAAATGGACAAACCTGCTCCTTTAAACCAGACTGGTGCTAGTAAGCTAACACTTGGCTGTAGAAATCCGTCCCTTATATTTGTGTAGGTATTGAAATTTTAGACAGTGAGAGGGTACTCTATAATTGGCCCTTTGAAGCTGGGTAAAAATGCTTGATTCAAATGTCAAAAGAAGCAGGGGAGACATAGTGTGGTTAAGAAATGCCTTTGGGTAGCACAATGAATATGTAGAGGATGAACTTTCTAGATGTTGTAAGCTCAATAGCTATGGTGGGTGGTTGTATCAGACTTTGACATGATCAGTGAATTTCATAGGTTTGAAATGAGAGGAGACAAGGATATGATGCAAAGAAAAGTCTCTCACATCTGTGAAAGCCCGATAATCCAAACTCTGAGCACTAATTCTCTGTGAAAATTAATGTGCAGATGAGGCAACATGGGATACATATGGAGTAAACACTTGTTTGAATCTTCAGTGAGATTTCAGGACAAAGTCAAGGACATCCTGACCTCCTAATCTACCTCAACATCAGATCTGGTCACACTGTTTTCGCCTGGTCAAAACTATGAATTTGCGCAGCGCAACACTCTTGAGTTTTTTCAAAATCACAAATTGTTTTCAGGGCTCATAAATACGAGATCTCGAAGGTACATTTTAACCAAATCCTGGCGCTGAAAACAAGGAACATGACATCAGTCATGGTAATCATAACTCATGGTGGAAACATGATGAACGAGAAAGGCGCTACAGAAACGCCTAATGAGTGGGAAACGCTCCAATTAAAAAATGATTGGATAGGTAAGTAGGGACAACAAGGCATGACTACGAGGTCATGAAAGATGAAAATGGTGTGTCACATTATTCTAGTCATGGGAAGGATCGATCCTAGTGATGAATCATGAAGGGGACCAAATCTTGAGTCATGGACTAAAATGGTTCTATGTCCAAAAATCAATTGAGGATCAAAACATAAGTTATGGCTCAACACTTTATTTATCTAAGGGGTCCTAACAAACATAAATTTAAAAGGGGTGAACTTAAAAAATTAAAATCTAAGGCTTAGAAAAGGATAAAAACAAACAAAAGACCCAAGGCAACTTAGTGTGATAACATTGGCTCCGCATGGAATGGCATGCCCCCTGCGGGATTCCAATAATGAGTAGATTTAGTGCCTTATCCTAGGGATATGGGGTCAGTTATTGAAACAAAAAATAAAAGAAAAATGATATTTACAATGGCATGGAAAGGCTCTAAAGGCTAAGGCAAAGTACTTTTTCAGAAAATTCCCATTGACAGGGCCACCAAAAACTTCTTCATTCTCCATATTCTGCAACTTGAAAGTGTTATTAGAGAATACCTTATAGATTTTGAAAGGACCGATCCATGAAGCTTCAAATTTACCATGCTTACCTTTATCTTGCTTCGGTGCATCCCACTTGAGCACTAGATCGCCCTGTTGAAAATCGTCTTTGTTCACTTTCTTGTTGAACACCTACTTGACCTTCAGTTGATGATCATGTGCTTTGTATACAAGCTTCTCCCTAGTTTGTTGGAATTCAACCAACTACTGAATCCTTCTGATCATATGATCGGGCTTCCCTTGGTAATCTTGGAAGAAGCTTTCCACAGGTAAGGCAAGCTCAGAAGGAAAAATGGCCTCAACTCCATACACCAGATAGAAAGGGGAAAGTCCCAGGGACCTCTTTACCATCACTCTGTCAGCCCATAAAGAAAATTTGAGTTTTGAGTCCCATGCCTTTTTGTTATCCTCTAACAGCTTTTTAATGATCTTTATAAGGATTTTGTTTGAGGATTTTGCAAGCCCATTTCCCTGAGGGTAGTAAGGAGTAGAGTGAATCAATGTGATCCCAAACTATTCAAAGAACTAGATCAATGGTTCATCCTTGAAAGATGCAACGTTATCAGTGATGATTCTATTCGGACACCCAAACCTTTCCATAATGTCTTCAAGGAAACTAATGATCACTTTGTGGGAATCATTCCTTGTAGGAATAGTTTCAATCCACTTATTAAAGTAATCTGTAGCAGTCAATATCCATCTATGTTGGCTACTAGAAGCGGGATGAACTTCCCCAATAAAATATAGGTCCCACTGCTGGAAAGGTCCTGAAGCTTCCACAAGATTTAATGGAAAAGACTTAAGTTGTTGATTTCTAGAGAACTTATGACATTTAGCACAGGCTATGATCTTAGCACAAACATCGGTGAACAAACTAGTCCAGAAGTAACCATCCCTGAGGATATTGTATGCTGTGGTTCTCTAATAATGATGCCCCCCACATAAAATGTCATGAAAATTAGACATGATCTTTTGGGCTTCTTGGGGTTCTAGGCATCTTAAAAGCACTCCTAATGGATCTTTCCAATACAAAAATTGACTAGAAAGGCAATATTTTATTGATTTGAGTTTTAAGGCTCTCACCTTGTTCTTTTCCATACCATTTGGAGGCTATAAATTCTACAAGAAAAATATAATATCCTTGTACCATCTGCAATCTGCCAATGCATAGATGACCTGAGAACCTTTATCAGTTAATTCAACCTGTTGATTTTCTGAACATGATTGGATGAAATTCACCCCCAATGCTGAGCAATTTGATTCAACCAACAACTTGGTTAAACCCTAGCCTTTAACCAATTTGGTAGGATTAACATTCAAATCAAATTCAAGTATTTTAGCAATCCACTTGCTCTTTTTTTCGTCTATATCAGGCTGAATAAGAATTTCTTTTATAGCAACTGATGGGACATAAACAATGACTCTTGAATGCAGGTCATAAAATCTGAAAGAATTAAGAGATTTAACTAATGCATAGGATTTTTTATCCATGATGTCATATTTTGATTCAACATCTCTCAATGCCCTGCTAAAAAAGGAAATGGGGTGCTCTAAGCCTTCAACATTCTTCTGAAATAAAATTGCTGCTACTGTATCAAAAGAGGCAAAAGAAAAATAAAAAAGTCCTTGGAGTAGTCTGGGATGATAAGAACCAGGGATTCAGTCAAGGATTTATTTATTTGATCAAAAGAATCGCGTGACTCAATAGTCCATTTGATTTCACTACCCTTCCCTAACATGGTTGTGATATACTTCACCAAATCAATAAAATTTGACACAAATCTTCTCAAAAAATTAATTTTCCCCGGAAAAGATTGAACCTCTTTTTTGGATCTAGGAAGTGACAATGTTTGTATAGCTTCAACCCTACTATAATCAATCCTTACCCCTTCAACTGACACGATATGCCCCAATAATTTTTCCTTCTTTCATGGTGAGCATTACTTTTTTAGATTCAAAGAGAGGCCAAATTTTCTGCATTTCAAGAAAACCTTTCTTAAATGATCACAATGTTCTTTATCAGACTGAGAGAAAACTGTTATGTCATACTAAATATATAACAACAAACTTGTCCTTCTCTCCAATAAATGGTATGTCCATAGCTTGTTGAAAAGTCTCCCCTGCGTTCATAAAACCAAAGGGCATCTTGGCATACATAAATGTACCCCAAGGGGTGGTAAAGGCCATCTTCTCTCTATCTTCTGGAAAAATAGAGACCTTATTGTACCCAGAAAAACCATCAACCATGGACATCTTGGCTACTCCTGTCACCTTCTCTAATATGTGCTCCATCTTGGGCAAAGGGTAATTATCATTTTTAGATCTTCTGTTCAGATTTCAGAAATCAACGCAAAGTCTGATTTATCCTTTCTTTTTTGTTACTGGGACCAAATTAGCCACCCATTCAGAATACCTCAAAGGAACGATAATTTTTGCATCTAAAATATTTTTTACCTCTTTCTCCATGATAGGCAGTAACTTTTGATTGGTTTTCCTCAACCTTTGCTTGAAGGGTTTGGTGTCTTCTTTTAATGGAATCTTGTTCTCTATAATTCTTGTGTCATAAGTTCTGAGATCTTTATAAGTCCAACCGAATACATCAACAAATTCCTTCAACAACTTAGTATATTTTGTCCTTTGCTATTTTGATAGACTGCTTGATAATTTGACATATTTTGGATTCTTTTTAGTGCACAAATTGCCCTCAGTTATATCAGCATCATTAGTGGATACCTTCCCTTTCACTGCTATATCATTCTCGTCAAATAATATTTCCAAAGGAACTATTCCTTTTGGAATATGATTGCTAGGTAGTTGCATAATATGATGATTAACACTTTTATTGAGAAAAACATCAGCATGAGGAGTAATTTTCGAATCATGATCCTAATCAATGTGTAATGCAGAAAACACATCAACAGTCTTGAGAAATGTTTTGAGTTCTAAATCATCTTCGAACACCTTCCAATATTTTACATTGTCCGGTATAGAAGGCATGTACTTGAATTCTATATCATACTTGATTTTAGGTGGTATAGGAATTCTGAAGTTTCTTGCTGATAAAGCCAAAGAATCATCCATGGTATTCTCTTCTCTAGGAATAAATGAAATGTTAAAAGCTGAGAAAAAGCTGTCTACCAAGTCTCACACTTCATTTCTGTAAGATCTAAGACTAGGGTGTTTTGTTTGATAAAGGTTTTTAATCTGTTGGACTATTAACTCAACATCCTCAAATATTAATAGCTCTTCTATCCCCATGTATTTAGTAGCCCTCAGTCCCAAGACAAGAGCTTCATAGTCTACCACATTATTAGTAGTTTCAAATTCTAGTTTATATGACAAAGATATAGTCTCTTGAGATGGTGAGACAAAGACCACCCCAACACCAGCACCTTCCTTAGAAGAGGCTCCATCAAAGAACATATTCCATACATAATTGGTTAGAGGAGGCTCCTCACAGAAGGTAACAGATTGTTTTCTGATTTCAAGAGGGGATTCAGGAGCGTAAGTGAGTTGCAAAATACTAGTTCCCATATCTATATCAAAAGAAAAAA
>SNQJ01S0116283.1:27906-46129 GCA_010110895.2 Picea sitchensis | reverse complement strand
GGCCAATTGTATAGAGGAGAGAAAGAGCACTAGTGGAGGTGCATTCTTCTTGGGTGATTCGTTAGTTGCATGGCTAAGCAAGAAGAAAATCTCTATAGCTTTGTCTACCACAGAAGCAGAATACATTGCAGCTGCTGCATGTTTTACTCAGGTAATATGGATGATACAAGCTCTTGCGGACTTGAAGGTAACATATGAAGAACCCATTCCTCTTCACTGTGATAATACTAGTACCATTAGTTTTTCCAAGAATCTAGTTCTTCATTCCAAGACAAAGCATATACCTCTGAAGTATCATTTCTTAAAAGATCAGGTTGCCAATAGAGTGGTACAGTTGCAGTACATTCCCTCCATGGAGCAGATTGTTGATCTATTTACCAAACCATTACCCAAGACACAGTTTGAATACCTCAGACAGAAGACGGGTGTCTTACCCTATTCTAACTAACCTCTGCACTTTGTCAGGGGGAGCGTGTGCTTAACAGATTGTCTGAAGAGACACTTTGGTCTTTTTACCAGTGTTGAATATATGAGTGTAGTTGTGTCGAGTTTGGTCATGAGCAGCAAAGATGGACATTTTTTTTTGGAAGTGTTCTTGAAGTAATAAACGTGAAACTGGAGTGCTGTCAATCAATGGAATCATTGAAAATGTGGAAATCCCATGACCCATTGTAGCTCACGGGAACTCATCCAAAGGATCGAACGTACATAAGCAAAGGATTCGGGCGAAGCTTGAAACAATGTGGTATCAAGCTGAAACACAGGGCTGTAACTCACGCTGAAACACAGTACTGAATCACAGATGCTGGAACACAAAATGCTGGAACACAGATGTTGAAACACAAATGCTGGAACACAGATGCTGAAACACAAATGCTGGAACACAGGTGCTGGAACTATAGGAAAGAGGCAAGATTGGCAATACATAAAGATTTTTTGAAGTAATATAGAAGGCGTTTTGAGGAATGACATGAAGGCGGATTAGATTGAGAGACTATAGAAGAGAGATTCGCGAATCGAACGAGCAAAATGTCGGCCAGATGTGTTGATTAGATGATTAAAGAAAATTTGTGTCCAGGACGGAGCATAGTTGATTGATTCAAAGAGCGCAGGTCCAAAGGATATTCTCACAAGAAACAGCTCGCGAACTTAGCGAGTTCGCGACAAAGCGAAATTACATAGAATCAAGTGGCGATACCTTTCAGAAATTATTATGGTTGAGTTAACGCAAAGTCGAGGAGACTTGAGGAAGCGAGCAACCTTATGATGTCAAAGGGAAATGAACATGTACCATCAATGCCAAAGGGGAGATTGTTGGAAATATGAAAGCTGTGAAGATGTATGAGATGATCAAAGGTTATCATTGATATGTCGGTTATAGGCGATCAAAGGATGTCAACACGCTTCGGGACAACAACACAAAGAATCTTTGAATCCGGATCTTGAAACACAAATCTTAGAATCAGGATCTTGGAAAGCGTGAATCTTTGAAACACGATTAGCTGAAACACAAATCTTGAATCCTGAATCTTTGAAGCATTAGATGCTGAAACACAAATGCCGAATCCTACATGCTGAAGCAGTCAGATGCTGAAACAGCTAACTTTGGAACACGAATCTTTGGCTCCTGACTACTTTGGAACCTTATTTCTTTGGAACACCATTGCTAGAACAGTGGCGGAACATTGCTTTGGAACTCTGAATCTTTGGAACAATGCTTTGGAACGACTGCTGGAACCAGCAGTTGCATGAGGTGGCATGTGTAGAGGAAGCATGCAAAGAGCCAGTTTATAAAATCAGGGAGAATGCTGGTATGCGAAAAGTAGA
The DNA here is from genome assembly GCA_010110895.2 of Picea sitchensis. Classification (NCBI taxonomy): domain Eukaryota; kingdom Viridiplantae; phylum Streptophyta; class Pinopsida; order Pinales; family Pinaceae; genus Picea; species Picea sitchensis. The sequence goes on along the minus strand of SNQJ01S0116283.1, from coordinate 44,302 downwards.
AGAAAGAATGTAAGAAGGGAAACTGCGGTTGGAGTTAAGAAAAGCGAGAAAGACTTTTAGTCTAAAAATTAGAATGGCAGTTAAGAAAGGAGGAACAAAGCGTTGCATGAAGTGGCATGCGTGAAGGAGGCATGCAAAGAGGCAGATCAGAAAAACAAGGAGAATGATAGCATGCAGAAGCAGAAGAAAGAATGAAAGAGGCGTTATTTGAAGTTAAAACCCACATGGAAAACTTACGCATGTAGGGTGAATCTATATGTCTGTTGGAACGAGATGAATGGATTCTTTGTTGAAGTGAGAGAGGAAAGGGCTACGGATGTGAGAAAAGAAGGAGAAGAATCTGCGTGACAGGATAATGAGCTGAGAATGGGCTTAGGATAACTGATTGAAGGCTATTGTGATCAAAGGCAATAACTTTCTGAGAATTTGTAGGTGGCATTAAGAAAGATCGAGAGATGGTTAAATCAATGGAAATGACGCTAGCGAAATGGTAAGCAAGCTATATTAGAATAAACAAATTTGTTTGAGAAAGATTTTATTCAAGAAACTAGAGATTGGTAGGGTGGTGCTAGGGGAGGCATTGTAATCTCTTTCTACTTACAAGTGGGTGCTAGAATCACAGAAGGTTAGTACCTTCATTAGGTTAGTCTTTGAAGTAAAAGTCGAGGGCTTCCACCAGTGGAATCTTGGGATTACGTAGAGTTGGTATACCGACCCGGTTAGTACGCTTATCAGAGGTTGTAGCCTCATGAGTTGGTGCTCATAAAAAGATGAGTTGTAACGAAGTTTGTGCTTGTTGAACATCTTAAGAAGGCGAGGTTTTCGGGTTGAAGGACATAGAAAATCGTGTCTCATGCATTGAGAGATGAATGTTGTTGTGTGTGTGATTCAGAACAGCGCATGATGCGTAGCATGTTTATAACAGCTACAGTAGGAGCTCACATACTAAGGAATACAATGATTAGAAGTTAAAAATAGGAGAAATGGTTAATAATTTTACAATAGCGGATTCCACCCCTCTCGGTTCTTCATGCACGTAACAAGGTTGTTTTTAATGGTGAGGAAATGTTAGGGACCTAAAATCCTCACGATAGGTAGAACAATATATTTGGATGTAATAAAGGTCAATATTAATAGGCCTTGCAATGGGTAGAATAAATTAGAATGTAAGAATACCTATTAGAAGCTTCCACTTCTAGAAGGATCTTCCTCTAAATGGTTCAACATTAGACATATTTAGTATATAAATAGAATTGAGGGTATAGAGAACCCTAAACTGAATATTATTGTAATGGGGGAGGCTATGTAGTGGAGGTTGCCCTCAAAGAGGCCATGAACATTTCTCTCATAATCAAAGTGCTCTTTATGTTGCTATTCCGTATATCATTCCCGGTGTTATTGTGGTGTTTTGGTTATCTTTTTGTTATTTTGCCATTCTAGCATTTTATTTATGTTTTGCACTTTTATTTCTAGATTTCAATAAAGTATTTCAAATGGATTTATTGATGAAATTGGTTCAACAATTGTGGCGGTTTTGAGCCAAGAAGGAAGGTCGTTTGCATTCTTCAGTGAGAAATTCAATGATGCTAAGAAGAAATTGCACATTTTATGATCAAGAGTTGTATTTTATTGTACAAGCCTTGAGAAATGGTGACATTACTTGTTATTGAAGGAGTTTGTCTTATTTATTGATCATAAGGCATTGCAACACATTAATAGTCAAGGTAAATTAAATCAAAAACATTATGAATGAATAGATTTTTTGCAAATTTACTTGTTTGTTTTGACATGGAATGCGGAAGGTCAGTCGGGTTATAGTGCATTAGGTCAAAGGATAAATGGTATTTGAATACTTTGTCGGAGTTGTTATCTTGAATGTATAAAGAGTAGTAGAGACGAACAAAGTTTGCTCCACAAGAATTATCAAAATACTTGGAATATAACACAATGATCCATGCAGGAATAATGTATAAAATATGAATGAATGGGATGTTTACAATTGAGAATGAGGGATCGTTATATACCCACATAGGGGTGCTCTTATGAATAGTCATGTCATTTCATTATTAATAGTTATTATTTATTAATTAATTATTATGTTATTGATATCTATTTTATATGTATATTTATGTTCATAACATGTATGCAGAGGATGTAGATTTTGCTTAGGCTTGGGAAGTATGCAAGGCGCCTTGGAGAATCGATAGAACCATGTATTTGGATTTTCATCAAGAAGGATTCTTGTTTAAGAATCAAATTTTGTGCATTCTATGGAGCTCATTATGGTTAGATTTTGTTAGAGAGATGGATAGAGGAGGTTTGGGTGCAAATTTTGTCGTTGATAATGTTGGAGATGTTACACACACCCTAGGATGTTTTTCCTTATTTTCCTACATTTATTGGTCATTATTGAGGGTATCCTATTTTTTAGGAACCTCTCCTACATTTTAGGAACCTCAATTTAGAGTCAGTTACACTAGTTGAGCCAATGGAATTCACTCCACGCGTAATGAACTTGGTTTTATCAGCTGAGTTGCATGTTTCTCTCACTTCCACACATGGCTTCAGTTAATTGAAGACCACATGACTAGTTAACTAGGACTAGGTGGCAATTAACTCAGGTATAGTTGCATGTGTGTGTCCATATCTCTCTAAACCACCACTATGATTCATTGGCTTGTCTTCCAATGTGAATTGGTTGAGTTATATAGACATCATATGTAAATTAGTATTCATTCATTTGGTTAAAACATTTTCTTATTCTTTTTCTCTCAATGTTTCTCTCATCTTCTCACTTTTACAAGTTGTGTTCTCTCTTTTTCTATCTAAATATCTTGTGAAGGTTATCACCACATTATACATGGTATTAGATCCCACTGTGGACCACTAGGAAGAGGCACCAAATTTTTTATTTGCAAGAACTAATTGAAGAACACGGGGAAGAATGGAGATCTTAGTCATCACACCCAATTCTAACCGTACAACTACTTTGAATGGAATGAAGATGGAAATTTTGCTCATAGATAGAGGATTGTAAAAGTTGACCATGGCTATGGAAATAGAACCCCACATCGGCCATTGAAAAATCCAAATATCTTAATAGAATGGATGAGGCTTATGAATCCCTCTACATGCACATGTCCCATGAGTTGTTGTTTCATGTATCAACTTGTAAAACTCCAAATGATATATGGACCACCATGGAAGACTCTTTGGAAAACAAGATGAGAGATGAGAGGCCACATTCTTGAGGTAAATGCCCATTGGATCAAAAAAATCTTTGAAAACATCTAGGTTTTCTTCACAAGGAATTTTAAAGGTACAAAAGGTTATTATTTGCTTTAAGGGCTTGTGGGGTTGATAAATCAAAGGAGGAAAAGTGAATAGTTCTCACCATTTTGTCAAAACTTGGTCTAGATTATTTAGTTTTTTGTTTCTACTTTCTACTCGAGAGAGGTTGACTGCAGGAGCATCCTGGACTATTCCCTCTTTGGTTACCTTCATTGACCTTGATTAGGGATGTTAGGTAGCTAGAGAGGGTAGTGGGGGGCAGAGGGCCCATGTGATAATAGTGGAGGCCATTCAATGTAAATTGGACTAGGTCCCACTATATTGTCAAATAAGGCCCACTATGGTAGTTAGATATAATAAATGAGTAGTTAGATATAATAAATGTAAAGGAATTCTTAGAAGGTTCTACTTCTAGAATTCCTCCTCTAGAATTTTCTTAGGTGATGGTAGCACTATATAAAGGGGTTCAAGAAATGTAATGGGATATGAAGAAGTATTATTGTCTTTGGGCTGACGGTAGCTCATTGGGAGGAAGCCCCATTGAAGAGGAAAGTGAATAGGAAAGGATCCCTTCATAATAGGATCCATTGTATGGTGTTCCACCTCAAAGGTTTTTGATATAATAAAGTGGTGGTTTTCTATATTGTTTGTATATCTTGTGTGGTGATTGTTTCATATATTATTCTTGGATATATTATGGTGTGCATTTTGTATTGAGGTCTTTGGTTCTTAACATGGGAGCAGGATAAACTCATCAATATGGGTGTGATAAAAAAAACTCCAAAGTTCATTCATTTGTTGCACATGATGGAAACAATTCTCAACAACAAAATTCAAAATAAAAGGCAAGAAAAGACACATGAAAAACAAGAGGAAGGAATGGTACTCCAAACCCTTCAATGAATCCTCAAGATCCAAAAGTGGAAAGCGGAAGAAAGGATAGAAGTGAACCTATTGCAATCGAGGATTCCATCCATAATATGCATGCATGAAAAAACAAATACATTTTATGACTTAGTTATTAAAATAACAACCTTGGGGATCAAATTCCCAGGGGTGCCAAGAACAAACCCTGAATGAAATCCTCCCAAATGTAGCCGATCATGCATTAGTTGTTTCACTCTTCATCATGCATCATGGATTGTGGATTCAGGTGCATCCCAACATATGATTTCTACACATGATATCTTATCTTCTTTGTGCTATGTAATGGTCCCTCTATCCCTCATGGGAGGTGACTCTCAATTGAGGTCACTGGCGAGAAAGCAGGAGGAAGCGGGAGACTAGATTATGGAAGTTTGAGGGAACATTCTACATGTTTAAAACTTTAAATGAAATCTACCAGTGTATGTCCAGTTCCACACTCAAGCTCAGAGAAAAAGATGGAGTTTACACCAAACTTCGTGTCCATATTCAACATGCAATCCAACTCCAAGGTTGTTTTCGGGGAGGTAAATCATCAATCAATATTTTACACTTTTTATACATTTATTGAACCTAATTCCTCTACACTACTAGCCGACGAAAGTAGTAGATTATGGAATGAGAGGTTTGGTCACCTTAACTTAAGGTACATGCAACAGGTTAGTAAGAAATGGATGATCTACAGATTGCCTAATATCCATTTTTTTGTAGGGGTTTGTGATGGATGCATCCTTGGAAAGCACCCTCAATAAAAGTTCGAGAAGGCCCATAAGACCCTCCTCTCGATGGATCCTAATTCAAAGGAATGATCTCATGGGTTCATTCTTGCATCCATCCATCGATAAGTCAAGGTACATGCTTACATTTTTTTTTTGGGATTACTCGCGTTATACTTTGGTATTTTTTTCTCAGGCAGTCGAGGAGGTATTTGGGCATCTCAAAGGGTTCAAGGCACTTGTTGAGACTCGGTTAGGGAGAAATATCAAAACTCTCCATACATATAATGGGTGGGAGTATGTCAACAAATATGTTCAAAACCTTTGTCTTGATTCTGAGATAAAGTTGAAACACATAGTACCATATAATCTACTTGGTGGAGTTGTTGAGTGGAAAACATATCTCTCAGGAGATGGCCTCTTGCATGTTGCATGCAAGATCACTTCCTCGGGATCTTTGGGCTAAGGCACTTAACTTTTATAAATACATCGGAATGGAATAGATCCCCAGTCATGGTGATAAGAATCTTCGAGATTTGGATAGGCAACAAACTAGAAGTCACCACCACTTCCGTGTCTTAGGTTCACATGCATGGTGGTTTCCCTATGAAAGGAAGGAAAGAACTAGATCCATAGAGTACTACATGTATATTTGTTGGATAACCAGATGGTCTGAAGGGATACAAACTTATTGATTCATCTATGGACCAACTTATCATTGAGCGCAATGTCCAATTCGAGGAAAGTATCTCACATTCTCCATAGTAGATGCATGCAAATGATTTTGTCCTTCCACCAGTTCGAGATGATGAGTATGCACATTCAAACTCTACTTCATAAATGAGTTATGATAATGATTTAAAGGATTCAGAACATGAATATGCAGATTCACTACAGGCAGATGAGGAGCCAATGCAAAGGCAGAACCTGAGACCATCTTCCTCAATACAAGAGATCTTGTTGGGGATCCAGTGGATCTTAGGAGGACTTGATCTTAGTTCAAGGAGCCTCCTAGTGTACTCAAAGCCTTTGATCCCATGTTTCCTATGCACAATTATGTAGCTTAGTCTCCATACCTGCAGTCCTATAGTGAGGTTGCATGGAATCTGTTTTGGGAAACAACCATGCGGAGGTACAACTCCCTTGAGAACCAAACTTGGGATGTTGTTCCCCTTCCTTCTGGTAGGAAAATTATCAAATGTAGATGGGTATATAGGACCAAAAGCGCAGTGGATGGACATGTTAGCAGATACAAGGAAAGACTAGTTCAAAGGTTTTCAGCAGGTTCATGGAATAGACTTCTGATGAGACCATCTCTTCATTAGTGAAGATGGATTCCATTCAATTATTGCTATTATTGGAAGCCAGGAGGGATGGGAAGTCCATCAGGATGGATGTGAAGAATTAATTTTTTTAGGGAGATCTCTATGAGGAGATTTACATGGAACATCTACAGCTTTATATAGTATTCATCTTTGGTTTGCAGGCTCAAGATGTCTCTCTATGGCCTCAATGACTCCTAGAGCATGGTATGCCAAGATGGACTCCTACATTGTCCTAGAATATTTTGAGATGCAAATCTAGTCAAATGTCTACATTCTTAGGACTACTAATTTGCTTTTGATTTTAGTTCTTTATGTGGATAATGTTTTGATCAGCAGCTACTCGACTTCATCGATTTCTATGGTGAAGCATATTTTGTGTGACATGTTCTTGATGACGGATATGGGTCCTCCATTACATTCTTGATATTAGTCGGGATGATTGATGTCGATATATCTCAAACCAAGTATACTTTCAGGGATCGATGGAAGATTCCATGACATGATCTGAATTATTTCTCCTTCCTATCTAGGGTGAGACTTGAGGATAGAGGGGACACTCCACCAATTTACATCACTTTGTACATACATACAACTAGTGGGGAATTTGTTGTATCTCAGCCAAGTGGTAAGCTACAAGAGCCATTCTCGGAGGGATAGCTAAGACCCTAGAGATCTAGAGACTACTTCCTCGGGGTTTCTTGGTTTAGGACCAATGGAGTTAGAGCCATGGAAAAAGTCCCTAGTGAGGGATCCCAATATATTGTTGGGGTTCTTGGTCAGGACCAAGCAATTTGATGATATAAGTCCCTAGTTGTGTTCTGGGAGGGCCCCTGGATGTGTTCTAGAGGGGAATCATTACTTTCGGTGCTTGGATTGATCCTTGGATGGTGTTCCTTGGTGGTTGATGATATAAGTCCTTAGATGTGTTCTAGGGCCCTTCCAGGGAATCCTCACTCCTTGCTTTGATTGATCCTTGGATGCGTTCCTTGGTGATATGATATAAGCCCCTAGATGTGTTCTAGAACCCCTTGGATTGTGCTCCAGGGGAATCCCTTGCTTAAGCAGCTTAGGTTGATGTGGTCTTGTACCTTGGTGGATGAAAGACCCTAGATGTTCTAGGGCCCCGGATGTGTTCTGAGGAATTTTGGTTTTGGACGAGGTAGTCCTTGTGGTTGTAACCAATATGTGATGATGTGCATGATCTTCTTCCTCTCTCACAGGATGGTCCATGAGACCTAAGATCATCCATGAAGATGGACATGACCACATAATGGATGTTTCCATTATCGCGATGTGATGATAAAGTTTATAAGTGACTATGAGACTTATGTGGACATGTTTTACCATTGAAGAGGAACCCTTGACTTTGTCTTGAAGTTCCCCTTGCTTGTTTTGTTGTCTTTCTTGTTTGATGTAGTTATTTGGTCTTCTATAAGTCACTGACTTATTTGACTTTAATTAATATTTATAATAATAAAAATGTCATTATTTTATTATTACAATTTTATCCCTAACCCCTTTCTTTAGCTATAAATGAAACCTTCCCCTCTAGCATTCCTACACACACACACTCACTCTTCTCACACTTCCTAATCTGAACTTGTTGGCTACCTCGGATTGTCTTTCTTGTTTATAATCGACTATCCTTGTAGTCTTCTACTTTACGATATCCAGTGTTGTTGGACACTTGTTGGTTTGGAGATTTTACGTTAATTTTTCTTCTTGGCTAAAGGGGTGTTGGACCTCTCCTAAGATGTCGTTTCATGCTACGGACCTTCCCTTGGCTTACTATATGTGCAACGGACTGTCCCTTGGTTGTTTTGAGGAGCCACAAACCTCATTTATGTTGATGTGGATGTCACGAACCCTTTTTACTCCCACTCTGTGTTGTTGTTGGGTATTGTAAGGGTGTGGTGGCCTCTATTACTCTTATTTATGTTACTATTGTATATTTCTAAGTCAATCATGACCTCCTTCTCCTTACTGTCACCAATAAGGTGTTTTTCCATCTTGTTGTTCCTCTTACTGGTGTTTTTGCTGCTTGAACGGTTTCTCTCTTGCTGTCCTATTAGCTGGTACCTTCTTAGTTTGAGAGGTTGTATCACCAGTCGATTTTGGATTGTTTATTGGGTGTTTGCTTATTTCGAGTGTAGAACATGGCAAAAAACGATCTACCTAATATCATAATAGATGATCATAACCCTTGAGTTTGATCCATGACTTTAAGCTAATTTCTGAGCACAATAAAGGGTGACAACATCTACATGTGAAAGGTACCTTCTCGTTTGGCTAGAGGTAAGTTAAATATTTTGTTTTTGACATATGCATTCAGAAAATTTGTTTTCACATTTAGGATCTAACTATCCATGTTAATTTGCTTCAGTTAAATTTTAAGTGTTGATCGTGTTTATATTGGTGAGATAATTAGAAAAGGATATGTGTTTTCTCTTTTTCCCTAAATCTAACGTGGTATCAGAGCATAGGAAGTGAAAGAGCTCAAAGGTTGCATGTACTTGAACACAAGTAAGATCCACCTCTTAGGGGAATGTTTTCTGGATCAACCGATTGAAAAACTATTTATCTTGACATGAGTTCATTGTATTACTCATCAAGACTCTAGAACTTCGACCTATTTTAGTGAGCCGATACGGGTCCAAGTCAAATATGAGAGTATTGAGCAACAGATCTAGGTTAATTATACTAGTTGGTCCAAGCCCTTATGGACATTACCATCAACATTTCCCAACCTCGTTTTGGGCATTCCTTTTTCAAATCTAGATTAATTCTTGAGGCAGCGTGAGGACGACATTCTACAGAAATAAGAAGGAGACATAATCCTCCTAGAAGCTACAGGTCCAAGTCAAATATGAGAGTATTGAGCAACAGATCTAGGTTAATTATACTAGTTGGTCCAAGCCCTTATGGACATTACCATCAACATTTCCCAACCTCGTTTTGGGCATTCCTTTTTCAAATCTAGATTAATTCTTGAGGCAGCGTGAGGATGACATTCTAAAGAAATAAGAAGGAGACCTAATCCTTCTAGAAACTACCTCCATCACAAACCACAACCTCTACAGGTCAAGGAAAATTGCAGACCTATCCTAAAAGACTGAGGCAATTCAAGTACAGATCTAAGGCAGGATCTTTGTAGTAAAAAGGAGACTGATTTCAGACTTGACCTATTGCAGAAAGAAAATTGGGTTTCAAAGGAGGTAATGGTATGTTTGATACAAATTTTTTTTGGCAGGTTGAGCATTTCCTTAATACCATGTTTTAAATATGGATGATGATTTTTTATTGAAATCCCCACATCTCTTATGTATCTGAACTTGAAGTGATATATCTTCTGTGGAAGAGAAAAATATGTCTAGCCTCCATCTCTTCAACAAACTCAAAATACTTAGTTTGAAAAGAACAAGACAATTTGAAAATTATAATGGTTGATTGCAGGAGAAGTGATTTAAAAGTGTGATGATTACTTAAAAAGTGCAATGTCATCGGTTTTTTGAACCTACAGAAAGCATTGATCGAGTGGTGCAATTCTCTTTTTTTGTTGAAAACACCTAATGAAATCCTTCAAGAAGAAAATCAAGTTAAATTAACCTAAAATGATGGTGAGTACCTTACATAAGCCTTTCTTGTTAAGGATCAGTATTCATGTGTCATCCACGTGAAATATTTAGAGCTCATATTGGTTGATTAACAAAATAAAGTTTTCGATGAAGGCTATTGAGGGCATGTTCTTGGAAAATAGCAGAAGCTATGACCGAGAAGTATAGTCACATTTGGGAGATTCATGTTACTATTGATATAATCCTTATTGGTCAGTTGATCTCTAAGTTACAAAATAAAGGTTCATAAGTTTTTTTGGAGCTTAAGTCTATGGTGTTTTATTATCACATGCTCCTCCACCAACTTGTTGATATTTTTGGTTTAATGCATGAGTCTATTGAAGAAGAGAATTATTGTCATATTTGAATGATGTCAAGATTCATCTTGGTGAGTATATCTTGAAGTGGAAATTTGAAGTCCAGGTGTATTTCACTTGCATTTAATCACTGAATTTAAAATAAGTATGTGAGTACTAAAGACAGTAAGAAGAGTGGTGATTATCTTGTTGTCAGAATCTCAATTATATTTTGGTTACATGATCAAGGAATATGTGATCTCAGCATATACTTTTTTATATAAAATAGGTTTGAGAACTCAACAGTATGATGGACTATTATCCCCGATATTAGATTCCAACAAATTCTCATCAGACTCTTTTTTAGGTTGGGTTGTTTTCCTGGTTAAGGATCCCAACAATTTATCTTGGTAGTTGTGGTATTTATCTCTCATTTTGGGAACCCAACAAATATCCTTTTGAGTCGGGAGTCCTGAGATTGTATTTGAGCTATTTTCCTTGGTACAAGAGATCAATAAGGTTATACATGTCATCCATTGTATGTATCTTGCAGTTTTCCAAAGAAAATACTTGGTTAGTGGATAGTGAGGTCACATGACAGAAGCATAAACTAGTAAAAGTATGACTCATATTTTCATATTAAAATCGGTACCGGAACCAAGTACATCTTGAAGAGATACAACACCAGATCAGATTCAAAGGATCTTGTAGGTTCAGAGGAAGCCAGTTTTCACATGCAGGGAGGCAGACATATTATGAGACTTAGAGGGAGCAGTCCCAGTATATGAGTTATGCCATGAAATGCAGTAGATGGCAATGTTGAAAAATTCAAATCTAGATGTAATTGACTATAATGATATCTCTCCCTCCCGTTACCAAGTACACTTCCATCAGAATCATTATATCTCTTGTTGCAATTTTTGATTGGAAACTTCACCATATGAATGTTAAGACTTCTTTTCTTAACGGTGAAGTTGAGCAAGAGGTTTATATTGAGCAACATGGGGGTTTTGTGATCCATGGGAAAGAATCCCATGTCTGAAAGCTAAATAAATCCTTGTGTGGATTGAAACAATCTCCAAGAGCTCAGTATGGAAGAATTGATAGTTTTCTTCAGAGTCTTGGGTTCACCAAGAGTATAGCAGATCCCAATATTTATATAAATATTTTACAGTATCATCTTGTTATCTTAGTATTATATGTGAATTATTTGTTCCTTACATAAGAGGAACATTTGATAGCTCATACTAAGAGGGAGCTTTCAGCAGAATTTGAAATGGAGGACTTGGGTCTTATGCATTACTTTCTTGTCATAGAGGTGTGGCAGAAACATGGTGAGATATTTATCTCACAAAGCAAGTATGCAATTGATGTGCTTCATAGATTTGGCATGTTGAACAGTAATTACATTACCACACCTATTATTTCTAACCTAAAGAAGCTACATGATCAAGCTACAGGTTCATATCCAGAAGACCCCACCATTTATCGTCGGATATTTGGTTCCTTGATGTATCTAGTACGTACCAGACCAGACATATGTTATGCAATGAATTCCCTCAGCCAGTTCATGTGTGAACTGAAACATATTCATATAATTGATGCCAAACATATTCTCAGATATGTTCGGGGGACTATAGCCCATGAGATTAGATATGCCTCTAGTAAAGGTGTAATGCTTCATGGATATACAAATTCAGATTAGATGGGCAGTGTAGTGGACCGGAAGAGTACTTCCAAATATTGTTTCAGTTTGGGTTCAGAAATGATCTCCTGGTCTAGCAGGAAACAAGGCTCCATAGCCAAGAGCACTACAGAGGAAGAATATATTGTTGCAAGTGTTGTCAGTAGAGAAGTTGTGTGGCTCAAGAAGCTACTCTCAGATTTGTTCAGTATTGAGTTGGAACCCACAATAATCCACTGTGATAAACAATTTTTTGTAAAGCTCTCTGTGATTCCTGTGTTTTCATGAGAGAACAAAACACATTAAGATGAGATATCACTATGTTCGGGACATAGTGCAAAAGAACATTCTCAATATTCAGTATGTTCCGACGGTGGAACAAACCACAGATATTTTGACCAAGCCTCTGTCATTGACAAAGTATGTGTACTTTCGAGAAAGGCTTGGTGTTGTCGAGAATGCATCTCTTGCTGAGAGGAAGTGTTGAAATTAGTGCAGCTGCAAGATCCATCCTCAAGAGGATAGTTAAGATCCCAACTGAGATCTAGGGCCCCTAGTGCACTCCTAGGGTTTCTTGGTTTGGGACCAAGTAGTTAGAGACATGGAAAAAGACCCTAATGAGAGCCCCCAGTATATTGTTGGGGTTATTGTTCAAGGACCAAGCAGTAAGTCCCTAGATGTGTTCTAGGGCCCCTAGATGTGTTCCAGGGAATCCTTACTCGGTGCTTGGATTGATCCTTGGATGTGTTCCTTGGTGGTTGATGATATAAGTCCCTAGATGTGTTCTAGGGCCCTTGGATGTGTTCAAGGAAATCCTTTCTTGATGATTGGATGTGTTCCTTGTTGGTTCATGATATAAGTCCCTAGATGTATTCAAGGGCTCCTGGATGTGTTCCAGGGAATCCTTGCTTAAACTCTTGGGTTGATCCTTAGTCTTCTACCTTGGTGGATGAAAGACCCTAGATGTGTTCTAGGGTACCCTGGTCTTGGACCAAGTAGTCCTTGGTTGTGTACCAAGATGTGATGATGTGTGATCTTCTTCCTCTCTCCCTAGATGGTCCATGAGACCTAGGAGCAGCCATGAAGATGGACATGACCACATCATGGATGTTTCCCCTTATGCGGTGATGATAAATTTTATAAGAGATTATGAGACTTATGTGGACATGTTTTACCATTGAAGAGGAACCCTTGACTTTGTCTTGAAGTTCCCCCTTTCTTGTTTTTTTTTCTTTCTTGTTTGATGCGGTGCTGGGTTTTTATAAGTCACTTTCACTTATTTGACTTTTAATTAATATTTATATTAATTAAAATGTCATTATTTTATTATTTTATTTTTAGCCCTAACCCCTTTCCTTAGCTATAAATGAACCCTCCCCTCTAGCATTCTTACACACACATTCACTCTTCTCACACTTCCTAATCTGAACTTGTTGTGGCTACCTCAGATTGTCTTTCTTGTTTATGGTATGGTTGTCCTTGTGGTCTTCTACTTTCGATCTCAGGTATTTGTTGGACACTTGTTGGCTGGGAGCTTCTGGATTGATTTTTCTTGTTGGCTTAATGATGTTGGACCTCTCCTAAGCTGCCTTTGCATGATACGGACCTTCGCTTGCCTGACTATATGTGCAACGGATTGTCCCTTAGCTGTTTTGAGGAGTCCCGGACCTCCTTTCTACCGCTGTGGATGTCGTGACCCCTTTTTTCTCCCACCCTGTGTTGTTGATGTGTATTGTAAGGGTGCAGTGGCCTCTATTACTCTTATTTGTGTTGCAATTGTATGTTGTTGAGGTCATCGTGACCTCCTTCTCCTTACTGTCACCATCTGTGGATATTTTTTCCCTCTTGTTGTTCCTCTTGTTGATGTTTTTCCGCTTGAAGGGTTTCTCTCTTATTGTCCTATTGGCCGGTACCTTCTTGGTTTGAAGGGATTATATCACATTCTAGTTTTGGATTGTTTATTGTGCGTGTTTGCTTCAGCTCTGAGTGTGGTCCTCCTTGAAAAAAAAAAAAAGTCTACCTAATATCATAATAGATTATCATAACCCTTGAGTTTGATCCATGACTTTAAGCTAATTTATGACCACAATAAAGGGGACAACATATACATGTGACAGCTACCTTCTCCTTTGGCTAGAGGTAAGTTAAAGATTTATTTTGTTTGACATCTGCATTTAGAAAATTTGTTTTCACATGTTCATATATAACTATCCATATTAATATACTTCAGTTAAATGTTTTAAGTGTTGATATATGTTTGTATTAGTGAACATAATTAGAAAAAGGATATCATTGTTTTCTCTTTTTTCCCTAAATCTAACAATCTCTCCCACTCCTGACCATACCTATCATATGTAGTGGGAGAAGTATCCAGGTACATGCATGAGTCGCATGAGTTATGGGAAGGATGCAAAATGTATCCTTCAGTACATTCGAGGCACCATCAGTTATGGGATCCACGATTCATCAGGTTGCAAGTTGGATCTCATAGGCTTCACTAATCTTGAATAGGCAGGCGATAATATTGATCGCGAGTCCACATCCGGATACACTCTTAGTTTAATCTCAAGGCCTATATGTTGGTCGAGAAAGAAGCAGTCTATTGTTTCTTTATCTTCAACTGAGGATGAGTACAGAGGAGTAGCTAACACTACCATTCAGGCATTGTAGCTACAAAATGTCCTTACCGATTTGGGCATCATGTTCCACAGACTGACTTTCATTTGGTGTGACAACCAGAGTACTCTCAAATTTTTTAGAGACCTAGTGCAGCGACAGCAGACAAAGCATATCGAGATCCATATGCACTGCATCAGATATCTAGTCCATGAGAGGAGCATCGACCTACAATTTTTCCCTTCCTCTGAACAGATTGTTGACATCTTCACCAAGACTTTCATTGAGCATAAGTTCCACTCTTTGTGGGATCGTCTTAGAGTGAAGAACACAGTTTCTTAGAAACTGTCTTTACTTATTTTGATGCAGTGTAACTTGAGGGAGGGGGTTCCCGTGAGGTTTTCCCTCTTTCCTCATTTTTTTTTTCAGTGTTCATTAGCTGCATTGTTCATGGGTACCTAACATGGCCTTTGTTGTTAGGACTCATTCTTCATTACCCCATAGTAATGTTCAGGGGGGGTGATAGAGATATTACAGACACCTAGGATATTTTTCCTTATTTTCGTATGTTTATTACTCATTATTGAGGGTATCCTATTTTTTAGGAACCTCTCCTACATTATAAGACAACATTCTCTTCAATTTAAGGTCAATTACACTTATTTAGACTACTGGAAGTCACTCACACATGGCAGCCTCGGTTTTATCACCAACAGTTGCATGTGTTTCTCTTGCGTCCATGTGTATGACTTAGTTAACTGAAGACCACGTGATTAGTTAGCTAGGACTAGGTGGAAGTTAACTCTGGTAATTGCATGTATGTGTCCATATCTCTCTAGACCACCACTATGGTGCATTGGCTTCTCTTCCAGTGCACATTAGTTCACTTATAGAGAGTATATCATGTGTAAATTATTATTCATTCATTTGGTTAATACATTTTCTTATTCTTTTCTCTCCAATTTTTCCCTCATCTTCTCACTTTTTCAAGTTGTGTTCGTTCTTCTGCTAGCTACATATCCTGTGCAGAAACTCACCACATTCTACATGGTATCAGATCCCATGGGTAGCTAGGAAGAAGGCACACCAACAATTTTTATTTGCGGGTACTGAAGATTGAAGAACAATGGAAGAATGGAATCTCCACCATCTGCAATTTTCACCCCGTACAATTAATTTGAAGGCAAGCAAAAGATGGAAATTTTTCTCAAAGGGAGAGGATTGTATAGGTTGATCATGGCTACGGAAAAAGAACCCACATCAACCATTGAAAAATCCAAATATTTTAATAGAATTGATGAGGCTTATGGATCCCTCCGCATGCACATGTCCCATGAGTGTTGTTTCGTGTATCAACTTGTAAAACTCCAAATGAGATATGGACCACCATGGAAAGACTCTTTGGAAAACAATATGGGATGAGAGGCCACATGCTTGAGGTCGAATTACTTGCATTGGATCCTAAAATCTTTGAAAACATCCACGATTTATTCACAAGGTACAAGGATTTATTGTTGCAACTCAAGGCTTGTGGGGTTGATAAATCAAAGGAGGAAAAGCTAATGGTTCTCACCATTTTGTCAAAACTTGGTCTGGATTATTCAGTTTTTGTTTCTACTTTCCACACTCAGATGTTGATTACGAAAGCATCCTAGACTATACCCTCTTTGGATACCTTCATTGAGTCCCTGATTCAGGAGCAGGATAAACTCATCAAGATGGGTGTGATAAAAAACTCCAACGCTCATGCACTAATTGGATACTCAGTTCTCAACATAAAAAATACAAAAATAAACGTAAAGAAAAGGTGCATGCAAAACAAAAGATGGAAGGGTACTCCAAACCCTTCAATGAATCCTTAGGATCCAAAAGTGGAAAATGGAAGAAAGGACATAAGTGTACCTACTGCAATCAAGGATTCCATATAGAA
>SNQJ01S0116282.1:0-20413 GCA_010110895.2 Picea sitchensis | reverse complement strand
ATTATGCCAGCATGCCATGGCTGGACCTGCCATTTGAAGACAAAATTCAGAAAAAAATGGTCTCGGTATTTTCAAGTTCAGGGCATCCCAACCTTGATTGTTTTAGGCCCAGATAGTAAAACTATACAATCGAAGCAGTGGACCTAATTAGAGATTATGGAATCCGAGCTTACCCATTTACAGAGGAAAGATTGGAGGAACTTCAAGCCGAAGAGAAATCCCGGCAAGAAGCAAAAACCCTAGAGTCTGTCTTGGTCTCTGAAGAGCATGATTTTCTGATCAAGCATGGAGGTGCAAACGTGAGTTACTGGAAATCAGATAGCTCCAGTGTTCATATGTCACACTTCATGAATCCCTTCATACTACCTTCAATGCAAATAAGGGTTTTACTTACAAAATTAGGTATGTTCTGATAAATTTGGATCCAGAGCCATAGGCTTTTATGAACAAAGAATCACCATTTAATCCTGGTTGATTATCATTATTATAAAAAATAAATGAGATGGATACAAACCCATGCAAGATTAATGTCTCATGTATAGTTCTGAATGACAGAACGAAGTGAGGGATCCTCTTTTCAAACTCTTCCACTCTAGTTGTTTTTCTTCCTGTTATTTCGAAAGTAGCTACTTTATCTTTAGCCACTCAAATTTGCAACATTTCGGTATATATGAGAGTTGTTTAAAGAACATATTTTGTATTAAAGAGATATTGTATTCCTCTGGTCTATATAGTATTTATTACTATTTTGTTGCAGGGTGCATAATATTGTTTGCTCCTTCAAATCTATAAGATCTATAATAAAGAAAAGAAGAGTCAAGCTACAAAAGCTAGCTCATTCAAATTGTTGGATTGAACATCAAAGTTACTTTCAAATATTCTTATTAATATTAATGATTCAAGGTTATGCACACCATTTTATTTCCTCTTGTGTTTTTGCTAATAATTGCAAGGTGGGATAACCATTGAAGTCCCTGGATTGAACATCAAAGTTACTTTCAAATATTCTTATTAATGTTAATGATTCAAGGTTATTATATTCTTATTAATATTAATGATTCAAGGTTATTCACCATTATATTCCATTTCCATCTTGTATTTTTGCTTGCAAGGTGGGATAGCCTAAAAGAAAGATCCATGAAGGTATTTTATGGGGTTAATCATATTAGCTATGTTCCAAAAAAAATCCAAAAAATAGTTGCAAGGTGGGATAACTTGAAAGCAAGATCTATGAAGGTATTTTATGGGATTAATCATAAATACATCACATTGAGAGTTTGCATACACACATATAGAGATATTAAATGTTCAATGAATTTTTTTTATATAGATTATCAAAATTTGAAAAAAAAATGTTAAATTAAAATTATAAAATATTTTTAAAATATTTTATAATTATTTTATGATCGGTGAAACGTCACTAATTTTATGTGGTTTAGAAATTATGCTCCCCAACTACTACCTTGTTGTCAAAGAATAAGTCGATTCAAAAATAAATTCACTACTTTGTTTTAGACTTTGAAACATTTTTATTAATGATTGGAATTTGGATTTCCGTTCACTGTCTCAATGGACTTTTTCCTGGGTATTTGCTTTCTTCATTTTAGTATTTTAATAATAAATTCCACTATTCTCAATACCTTCAATGAATTTCATGTATACATTTCTATGGTTTATCCTAAAAAAAAGTTAAAATGTGCCATGATTCTCATTGAATTCAATGCATTGCATGTATGAATACATGTTGCCTTAACTATATTGCATCCATGAGTGTAAACACTCAATTCTCAATGTATTCAATATTTAGTATTTAAAATATAAAAAATATTTAGTAATTAAAATATAACAAATATTTAGTAATTCAAACTAAAATCTCAATATTTAGTAATTAAAATATAAACAATGAAATATATATATATATATATATATATATGAATGATAGCATGTAATTGTATTGTAAAATAAAATAGAAATGCATCTTTGCATCTATCACTCTTATGTTTATTTAATTTATTAATATGCATGATCTAAACAAAATTTAGTTTGACTAAATGCATTTAAACACAATACACCAGATTAATCATAAATCTAATCTTCCTACTCCTTAAGTTATGATTGAAATTACATACCTTAATTATATGACGTTAGGTTATTATGGTTAGTTTTCAGCCATTAACTTGGCTTAGTCCCAAAAACTCATCTATAAATGGTTCTACCTATCACCACATTTGGAATGACAATCTGCCACAGAATTGATGTATGTTGAATAATATACAATTATTGAAGGCTTATATCAAATTTGTATAAATAAGACACTTTGAAGATTAAATTTGATGTAATTCAATCAATTTATCAACTAAGATTTTTCTAAATTTATCATTTCATTTTAAAACTTGTGTCTTAATATATTTACGATTTTTTACTGATTCAAGAACTTTCAAAAAACATGTATGTATTCCACTACCACCCCAAAATTCTATGGGTGTTTGAAAAAAAAATAAACACAACAATTTACCTACATACAATCTCTATTCTAATATTTTTCTTACTTTTCTTCACACCACCCTTTTATTACTATGCACACAACCCTTTTATTACTTTGAAGCATTCCCATTCTTCCATCCCGTCATTACCCACAAAAAAACAAAGGAAAAACTCACTTCAATGGGTGTCAAAATTACAACAATCTCTACCATGAAAAAGACAGCTAAAATCCATGACAGGAGGAATCATTCGATATTGGAGATTAACTCAATAGCTAATGAGATTATTGGTTAACCTTCTTTGAAGAATTTTGAAGCATGAAAGAGAAAAATCAATGCAACCAAAAACACCCAAATTGTTACCGAGTGCTTGTTAAGCATTACAGGAGTTGCACACTCTCGGGCATAAGGTGTGTCTATGAGAATAATCATTATTCTCATTATGCTCACCATGAAGGCTTTGTCTATGAGAAGTCTATCTACGAGAAATATTATATTAGGCAATGTCGAATGGAGCTTAAGAAGGCGGTGAAGGCAAGAAATATTATATTAGGCAGTGTCGAATGGAGCTTAAGAAGGCGGTGAAGGCAATAGAAGGCAGTTGAAGAAGGCAGTACACTCCCACCATCATCCAGTTCAAAAATTCCTTGTCCTAAATAACTCTTCCCCTCAATTTATCGCGAAGTAAAATGCCTACCTAACCAAAACCCTATTGTCCAATGGATACTCTCTCTCACAAATCACGCACATTTTTCGCTCAACCAGTAACTCTAAACTTAAAATCACCTCTCCCTCAACCCCTCGTTGAGCTCTCATCTCTTCACTCAGACAGTAACCCTAAACCTAAAATCACCTCTCCCTCATCCCCTCATCATGCTCTCATCTTTCTATCTTATATCCAGGGCACCACCGATCAGATCTCCAAGCTCTTAGCTAAAAAAAATATTAAAACTGTATTCAAACCTTACAAAACCCTAGAACAACTTTTTAGAAGTGCTAAAGATAAATCCAACTTGATGCTTGGCTTGGCCGAGGAGTTTACCAAATTCCCTATTCTTGTGAGAAATATTACAGGTCAAATACCAATGTATTTATATATCAATGACAAGATTCCCTCACATTGTATTTATTAATATATCAATGGTTATATATCTTTTTAGTTAATAAAAAATATGATAATTAACAAACATTTATTTTATTTTTTCATAAGAAATAAAATGTTAAAGTTAACTAAGTATTTCCTTACCTTTCATAAGATTTGATAAACTAAATTGATTTATTCATCATAGTAACTTAACAATATTACATTTGATTATAAAATTTCACTACAACAAAATATTATTTTTTAATTTTTTAATCCATGAATGCAAATATTATTATTAATTTTTTTATCCATAACCAAAACATATTATTTTTAAATTCCATCATCCTTATTGACATCTTCATTATCATCTTTAACATAAATTCATAGCTTAAAGATCATATACACTTTTTTTTCAAGAGGTATAATCTTTTCATCAATTTGAGAGTTACTACAAGAGGTTTTCATCAAAATAGTGAACCAACCTCAAATATGATCATTTTAATTGTAATATCTTTACGATTTCAATTAACATCATTAATATAAGACTCCTCTCAATTGCATCGGCATTCGCATTCACCCACTTAGGGGGTATGCTAGTTATTATTATAAATATTAATAAAAAATTAAGATTATAGTAAAAAAAAAAATATTCTAGAATTGTGTATAGTGATAATATCTTTAATTGCAATCTTATAAATACTTGCACCAATTTCTATTGTCATTTAAAATGGAACCATATTCCAAGAAAAAAGCAAGAAGTTGGAAAGCTTATTATAGTATTGAAAGCAAATGTAGGAATTGTGAGCTTTGGGGCTATGATAAGAAAAAACATTTTCTACCTTTTAGTTGTTCCATATGGTTGTCCATATGGTTTGGAAGTCTTGTGAGGTTTGGAATAAAATTGAGCAAATTCACAACATTTTATTATCTATAATTTTAAAATTAAATGCAACCCCACTTACCTCATTCTCTAGATTGAAGGATGATGCACTTTTATGGACTCTAAAGCCATAATTATATATTTATAGTATAAACATAATTTACTCAAGATTATCAAGGATAGGTTTTGTGTTATTGTTTTTAATGTGGGTTGGAGCTACCACATATACAAAAAATGTTGGACTAGAGATTCTAGTGTTTGACTTAACTATATGAATATAAAAGAAGACAATCAAAATAATAATATCCATAATTTCAAATCTTAAGACCTCTTTGAGTGAAATTGATGTGAGCAACATATTGCAATGGAGAAAACTTCTCAATGTTACCATATGATTCATTCTTTTGTCATTGATTGTTCTTATGGATAAGTTGTTTGGCCAAATATTATTAGACAATGAGTATCTCATATGATGTTTGATCAAATTGAAATCATAGGAAATGTGTGCTTCGTTGGTAGATTTTGGCACAACCTTGCCTCAGTTGGCAAATGATTTAAAAGTTTCACAAAATATGCAACCACAAGCTCAAGGGAAACTCCAAACTTTTGCAAACAAATGATTTTCAATCACCTGCTCTGGACTTAGAATTGTTGGGGATTCTCTCAACTATGATAGAATGCAACTCCCTTGACACCTAGAATCCACTAAAAAATAAGTAGTATGGCACAAAATACTACAAATTCACACAACTTTGATTATCAACAAATGATCAATCAAAAATACTTGGGCATGGAATCAATCCTTCATGAAACTTGAAACATTGAAAATATAGAGGTTTCCAAATGGTCTTTTATCTAAAAGCCTAATGGATATAGAATCATATACTAGAGGTGGCCATATGAGAAAATTAAAGGTTGAGTGACAAATTGGTGTTATAGATGGATATCTCAAGGAGGAAGGTTAACCCTAGTTAAATCAATTATTAAATGAGTATCACTATACTTGCTATCCTTAGCACACATCCAAAAGAGTGCGCCAGAAAAAGAAAAAAAAAATAGGAATTTTTTTTTTAGTTTCCTATGGATATGGAAAGAGAGAAGGAAGATGTTCCTTTAGTCAAATGAAAAAAAAAAAATTAAACCTCTGGTCAAATGAAAGAAAATAATTAAACTTAAGAAGGAAGGAGATTGGAGCCTCAACAACATTCATTGGTTTGAATGGGCACTTATAGCTAAAAGCTTGTGGATGATGATAAATAATGAAGGTCTATGGGGTAAGGTAATGAAAGTTAAGTGCATACCCTAGGGTTTGTAGAGAATTCGATCATGAAAGAAAAAAAGGAAATTGGAAGGGCATCTATGGTATGGAAGGCATGAGTCGAAACCTTTCCATTGGTAGGTAAATGCATGGTTTGGAAGATTAGCAAAGGAAGTAAAGTAAAAATAAGGAAGACCCCTTGTTAGACTATTCAAATAATTATAGGTTATCAGATTCTATTGGTAGGTAAATGCATGGTTTAGAAGATTAGCAAAGGAAGTAAAGTAAAAATAAAGAAGACCCCTTGTTAGACTATTCAAATAATTATAGGTTATCAGATTCTATAAAAACAATTATCTATTCCCTAGAAATTTATAGTCTAGTAGATGCAACAAAATAAGGCTCTATAATATGAAACCAAGAATGCAAATCCAATTCACATCTAGTCCTTCATGCGGATTTAGCAAAAGAGTGGACTTACAATTTATTGTCATTCTCAAACATAGTGTTGTAAAACTAAAATATGAGGATGAGATAATATGGTCCAATAATAAAGCTTTAGGGATGTACATAACTAAATTGGGTCATGTAGAAAAGGTATTTGAGAGTGAAGAAGTTGAAATGAAAGATAATCTAAAAGTTAGGTTGTCCCCTAAAAACTAGAATATTTTTATGGCTTGCACTAGCCAACAAAGTGTTGACTTGGCATAATTGTAGAAAAAGGTCTTGGGAAAGTCTAGTGAGACATGTGTGCTTTGTAAAATCAATGAGGAATCATTGGACCATGTCTTTTAGCGAACGACCAATTCACAAGAAGCGTGGGGGGAGACTCTAAAACCGATTAATGCCATGGGGGTGGCAAGGAGAATCCATCTCTAACAACTTCAAAAATTAGTGTTTGAATGGAGTAGTTTTGGAACACAAGGTTGTAATGTAATTAGGGAGAATATGGGGTTCCTTGGGTGGTACCCAAGTGGGATAATGACTAATGTGTCCATAATCATGGAATATGCCCACTTGGTAATTAGAAGGAATAATATAATAATGAGGGGTAGTCAACATAGACCTTGTTACTGCCCCAACTCACAATTAATGATAAAATCCCTAATCCACAAGGTGCAACCTGAGAGGGAACTACTAAGACAATTACCTCAATCACCTAAGAAATATGTCCTCTCCCTTTAGGTTGCCTCTTCTTCAACTCAAAGGGGGGTATCCCTATGTATTAATATTATTAAAGATATAATAATGAAGCCGAAAGGTCATGTGAAGAGATAGCTCTAGCAAAACAATTGGTTTGTAGTATAATGGAGTAAAAAGGGTGATGGAAGGAACAAGAGATTAGTGTCAATCCGAACAAGGGAAAATGGAGTTAAGAGAAAGGACAATTCATAAATAATTAAGGGTTGCATAAATTTATAAATCAAACATAAAAACAAGAAAAAAATCCTTAGACATTTTCTTGTTTTCCAACTTATTTGATATTTGATATTGAAAACAAAAAGTGTAAATAAGCATCTTCGAGTTTTGGCCTAGGTTTCTTTTTTTTTAAGCATTACCACGTGAAGGAGACTCTATGTGGCCCTTTGGTTATGGGCCTCCTTTGTATAACATTACAAACATATATGTGACTATGTTTAAGTGTGGCCCTATGTACCTACACATGGGCTCTCCACTATGGGAACTCATTCCAACTGCCACATACGATATCGTGTAGATTGAACTTATAAATCCTAGATATGATATTTCCCTCCAAGCATCACTTGGGCCTCCTCTTTAGAAGGTTATGACCTTATCTTCCATACGTGGATCCTACTTGGCATATTGCATAACTTGTAGGTATTTAAAACTTTCATCACAGTTTGCAATGCTAATATTGACTTCAATCTTCTAGTTAAATACTAAGAAAATATGATAACCAACCAACTTGTTTTTCTAAATTGTGAGAATGCTATTTGTAATTGTAAAATTTTATATATCACTTGAAGGTCTATGGATACTATTCTCTAACTCCTTAGAGTTGAAGACACTTTCTTTAAAACACATACTTTTAATTCTTACATATTTGCTTTACTTCCAAAGTTTCATAGCATCCCTATATATATGCTTCAATAATTTATTTCACTACCTAATTTCCACCAATAACATTTTCCACCCGGAAAATGTATCATTTTAGTGTTTGTTTTGGTAACATTATCATAACTTTCCTAATAATTGGTTACAATNGGGCTCTCCACTATGGGAACTCATTCCAACTGCCACATACGATATCGTGTAGATTGAACTTATAAATCCTAGATATGATATTTCCCTCCAAGCATCACTTGGGCCTCCTCTTTAGAAGGTTATGACCTTATCTTCCATACGTGGATCCTACTTGGCATATTGCATAACTTGTAGGTATTTAAAACTTTCATCACAGTTTGCAATGCTAATATTGACTTCAATCTTCTAGTTAAATACTAAGAAAATATGATAACCAACCAACTTGTTTTTCTAAATTGTGAGAATGCTATTTGTAATTGTAAAATTTTATATATCACTTGAAGGTCTATGGATACTATTCTCTAACTCCTTAGAGTTGAAGACACTTTCTTTAAAACACATACTTTTAATTCTTACATATTTGCTTTACTTCCAAAGTTTCATAGCATCCCTATATATATGCTTCAATAATTTATTTCACTACCTAATTTCCACCAATAACATTTTCCACCCGGAAAATGTATCATTTTAGTGTTTGTTTTGGTAACATTATCATAACTTTCCTAATAATTGGTTACAATATTATTTTTAGTAGTGATATAAATGGTGATAGTTAAAGGTCATCGCCATTGTGGTAATTAATAGTGATGGTTAGTGACCTTCATAAAAAAAAATCACATTTCTTAGAAATGATGTTGGACTTTTAAGGGCTACCACTAAAAAAAATTGAAATTCACTAGAGATGGCAATGGCCCTTTAAGGATCGTCGTGATTTTTTTGAGTTGAATGAAAATGGTGACAAACCCTCAAGGACTTTCACTAAACAATTTTGATATTGAAAGGAAATGGTGAATCTCAAGAGATGAAACTGGATCTGCGGTTTTCTCGAAGCAAGCTAGGGTTTGACAGCAGTGGACACAGCAAAGCACAGCATGGTCACCAAAGGGGGCGGTAATGGAACCCCCTCATACAAGCAGGTAGTAGTGGAAAAGGGGAAAGGACCACGAGGCAGAGGTTTCAAGGAACCTGTGACAAGCACCTCAGATTCAAGACCGGAAAATAATAAGGAAAGCAACCCGGAAAAAAAGGACCGCATGGGGGAAGAAGCCAGAGAAACCCAGAATACAATGCAAGAACCAGAGAATCCCAATGGGGTAGAAGGGCGCAACCCGTGTAAACCAAAAACAACACTGATACCCAAGGTAATACTTGAAGACCCACAAACGCAACTCTACCGGGACCAGATGAAGATGCATGCACTAATCTGCAAGTTCATGGGTGTGTGGCCCACATAAAGAACATTGCGCAACTGGATAAACTATCATTGGAAACCAAATGGGGAAGTGGAACTCCACCTGGGTTCGAAAGGCTTCTTCACAGCAATATTCATGAACTTGGAGGACAAGGACAAAGTCTTTGAGGGGGGGACATACTTCCTTGCCTCAGTAGGACTATACATGTGGCCATGGAAGGAAAACTTCTCCCCAGAGAAAGAAACCTTCAAGAACGTACCAGTCTGGTTGCGGCTTTACTCTCTGTCGCTAGACTACTGGCTACCCTCTACCTTCAAAGCAATCAGGAACAAACTGGGAAAATATGTGAAGACATCAGAAGCAACCCTAAAAGGGATACCTCCTATGCAAGGATCTGCATAGAGATGGATGTTTCGGGGGCACTCCCAGAAGCCATAAGCCTAGAATTCCGAGATGAGAAATGGAGACAAAGCATTGATTATGAGTAGATCCCATTTAGATGCAGAAGATGCCATGAACATGGAAACCTATTCAGAGAATGCCCTCTCAATAAAAAACATGAAGCGGAAAACACCAAAATACAACAGGATGAGGCAGGGTTTAGCAAGTTGAACCACAGAGAAAACAAGAAACCAAGTAAAACCCCAACGGGAAGAAAACTGGAAGCCAGGAATAGAACGGAAGGGCAAGAAAAAACCTACAAAGGGAAGAAGGAGGAAAGGAAAAGGAAAAATATGAAGAAGGTAAGGACCAAGCCACAAATGAGAACACAAACAATCCAAGCAATCAGATGGAGCAGGGGGTAGTGCAACTCCTATGGACGGAAAAACCAGAGATGCCAACACACCCATGCAGGAGGCAGACGGAGACGCGGAAATGACACCAAGCGAGATAGGTATAGAAGTTCCTGACCTCAGAGATATAGTGGAAAGGGAAGGGAAGGAATAGATCTCCCGAACATACTGGAGCAATGGAAAAGGTAGGGCGTAGACAATGTACCAATGGAGAAACTAGACCGCATCTAATACCTATTCCTTCTAAGGGAGGAAGAAAAATCCAAAGGGCTCAAGCGCATGCACGGGGAGATAGGACACCTAGGAATCAAAGCAGGTGAGGGACAACCACAGCTCTCACCCAAGAAGATGCAAAGGAAGAAAGGCAGGAAATCAAACAGTGAAGCCCTACAGGAACTAGGATCTCTGTTGATAAACTCAGGTAAGATCAAGAATCTCTTTCCCAACTCCCCCACATGTTTAAATGAAAATTATAACATGGAATATTAGAGGCCTAAACAGCCCACGAAAACAAAGAATCCTTAAAAACAGACTGAGGAAGGAACAATTGGACCTCTGTTTCATCCAAGAGACAAAATGTATGGTAGATAGAATGGAAACAATCAACAAAAAACAATGGATCAAGTACAAGACGTTGGTTGTCGAAGGACAACAGATGGAAGGTGGTATTCTCACTCTGTGGAACCCACAAGTGATGACTCTACTAACAGTTGAAGCCACCATATACACACTTTCGGTTAACATGCAAATCATAGGTAACACAGAGATGATTCTATGCACTAATGTGTATGGTCCCCAGATGTTGGAAGAGAAGAGAAGAATGCTACTAGACCTAGAAAACCTAAAAGCCCGTTCCAAAAACCTCCACTGGATCCTAGCCAGGGACTTCAACATCATCACGACACTTGTGGAGAAAAAAGGAGGCACCAGGAGACTGGATAGAGATGCGAAAGACTTTTCAGCTTTCATTGACATAGTGGAGATGGTGGACATCAAAACTAGTAATGGCCAGTTCACATGGAACAACAAACGGATAAACCAACATCAGATAGAGATGAGGCTAGACATATTCCTAGTGTCGGATTCCATCATCCTACAGGGTTTAACTTTAGACTGCATCATCCTTCCCTGGGGGGGTTCAAACCATTAGCCAGTCTAATTGGAAGCAAACTTCCAAACCACACCGAAAAATAGACCTTTCATATTCAAGAAATTATGGATTGATCATCCCACCTTCAAGGAGAACATCGGCCAGTGGTGGTGGGAGCCAAAACCTGAACAAGGGAAAAGGATGTTCAAACTTTATAGGAAACTCAAGTACATCAAACATAAACTCAAGGAGTGCAACAAGGAAATATTTGGAAACATAAACCAAGAAAAAGGAATTATTGAAGACAGAATGAGGAACCTCCAGGAAACATGTATAAACATGGGTTATAGAGAGGACCAAAAGAAGGAAGAGATCCAACTGAACCAGGAATGGGAAGCAAGATGCCAGCAGGAAGAGACTCTATGGTACCAAAAGTCCAGAATCAGGTGGCTAAAGGAAGGTGAACGGAATAAAAGGTTTTTTCATCGAACCACCATTGCTAGAAGAACCCACAACAAAATCCTAAAAATTTGGGATCAGGATGGGATCGAGAGAGAGTCCCACAATGAGATTGAAAATATATTGGTAAACCACTTCCATGGGATAGCCCAAGAACCCAACCAAGATCGAACGGAGGCCATACAAAGGATAACTTAGCACATCCCTAGACTAGTTACCGAGGAACAAAATATCAACCTAAACAAATCCATCGCTAAGGAGGAAATTGACCAAGTGGTCTAGGAGATGCCCAATGGAAAGGCCCCAGGTCCAGATGGGTTCACAGTGGAATTCTTCAAAGCTTGTTGGTAAGTGGTCAAACATGACGTCTACGGGGTAGTGGAGACTCCAGATGCTCGACCTCCATTCTGAAAGTGCTAAATGCCACAATGATAACTCTAGTTCCCAAAGAAAATGAAGCCAGGACCCCAGACCACTACATACCCATAGAATTATGCAATGTAGTTTACAAGATAATCTCGAAAGTCATAGCCAATAGGTTGAAACCTCTCCTATCCTCACTGATTTCCCAGGAACAGGCGGGTTTTGTAGAAGGGCGACAAATTTTGGACAACATCATCCATGCCCATGAACCGATACACACGCTGAAAACCCGAAGGAGAGGGGGGATGATAATCCAACTTGATCTAGCAAAGGCATATGACAAAATCAACTGGCACTATATGGTCAAGGCTCTGGAAGCTTTTGTCTTTGCGCAACACTTGATCAATTGGATTGTCAGCTTAGTGTCAATGACTACTTACTTGCTGCTAATAAATGGAGCCCCAACCAAACCCTTCTGGCCTTCAAGAGGCATCAGACAAGGAGACCCGCTATCACCTTTCCTGTTCATTCTAATGATGGAAGGACTCAGTAGAAGCATACAAAGCGCAACTGCAGTAGGGGAAATAAAAGGCATTAAACCCTTCGAAAACTACCCTACATCCACACACCAACAGTTCGTTGATGACACCTTACTCCATGGGGTCAAGGAAGCGAAAGCCTACAAAAGAATATTAGAATATTTTGGGGAATCATCGGGAGCGGAGATCAATCACTCCAAATCCATGATATATTTCTTCAATACCAACCCAACAATCCAAAGGAACCTGACAAATATTTTGGGGTTTGAACGCAAAAATCTCCCAACGAAATATTTGGGAATTCCCCTGATGGACAGAGCATGCAAAATGGCAACATGGGAAGGAGTGATCAACAAGCTACAGGAGAGGGTGAAAAACTGTACTTACAGATCCCTCAAGCTTGCGGGGAGATTTGTCCTGACCAAAACGGTTATGCAAGCAATTATGACCTATATGATGTCAGTGTTTCTCGCTCCCAAAGGAATACTCCAAAAAATAAGAGCCATCTAAAGGGACTTCCTATGGTGTGGAGCGGAAAGAAAGAAAAAATGAGCCCTTGTGGTATGAGAGAAGGTTTGCAAACCAAAATACAAAGGAGGCATGGGGTTACAAGACCCACAAGTAACCAATGAAGCCTATGGGGCGAAACTCTGGTGGAGATGGGTCAAAGAAAATTCAACATTGTGGGCAGCCCTATGGAAGGCCAAGTATGCCCCGGACATCAA
Source organism: Picea sitchensis (assembly GCA_010110895.2). NCBI lineage: Eukaryota > Viridiplantae > Streptophyta > Pinopsida > Pinales > Pinaceae > Picea > Picea sitchensis. The sequence goes on along the minus strand of SNQJ01S0116282.1, from coordinate 7,280 downwards.
CGACCAAGATTGAATTCATTTTACGGGCATAAGAAAAGGATCAACCATCTGGACTCTAGCCTGGCGCAACAAAACCTGGATCCAGAAACACAGTTTCTGGGAAGTGGGGAATGGTAAAACAACCAGATTCTAGGAAGGCGTGTGGCAACAAGAACCGAGAATGGAAAATCCGGACAGGGAGGAACTCCAACAAGAGATGATCACGCAAGGAAAAACCAAAATCCATCACTACTGGAAACAAGAAAATGACCACAACAGATGGAGAATCTGGGACAAACTCAATCCACAAAAAAGAGATCAGATCGCGACAATAATGAAACAGGTGGAGGAGGAACTGGGGAAAAGGAAAATTGTAGTCTCAGAAGAAGAGGACCAACTAAGATGGGGTAGGAAAAATGGAGGGGATTTCAACTTGAAATAAGCCCAGAATTACATTGCAGACCAGAACCAAGAAGACCCGGCGCAACAGTGGGGAAAGATTTGGGGCAGCCCCCAGTGCCCAAAAATCAAAATGTTCAAATGGCTAATACTTCACAACCGAATTCTAACCTAGGAAAACCTAAGGAAAAGAGGGTTCATAGGCCCATCACGATGCCACCTCTGTCAAGATAAGGAAAAAACAATGAATCACCTCCTCTATGAATGTAATTACACAACAGAGATGTGGGACTGGGCGACGTGCATCTTCCGCTAGTCCAATAGGACGCGAGGTAACATCAACACAACCATCAACAACTGGAATGAGAGTTACAGTGAAAATGAAATGGTAAGCCTCTATTGGAACCTCATGCCAGGGATGATCATATGGGCAATATGGAAAGAAAGGAATTGGCGCATCTTTAGGAATGAAATCCTTCTAGAAGGGAAACTCAAGGAAACAATAATCTCACAAATTCGAGAAACGATGCAAAGCCGCAACTGTCGGACTGAAAGAACACAACTCGTAGGCTAGGACTCCCAAATCCTGGAAACTTTCCACCTAAAAGACGGGCGCAACAACACATCAATAGGGTGGCCACCACAACTCCCATTAGGAGCGCGCAACTGGACACCTCCTCCGGCAGGGTTCCTCAAGTTAAACATTGACGGGGTGGCAAAAGGAAACCCAAGAACGATAGGAATGGGAGGGGTGATCAGAGATAGTGGGGGTAACATAATCAGGGTGTATGTTGGGAGCCTGAGAAAATAAACCAACAACGCAGCAGAATTTGGAGCCCTGGAGCTCGGTCTCGAAATTCTAAGACAAGAAAGGATGACCAACACTATCGTGGAAGGTGATTCCACCCTGTTCATCAACACGATGAAGATAATCCAAAACGACACCAGAGTGGGAAAGGTTCAGAAACACTGGCGCTTGGCACACTCCCTACAAAAAATCCAGGAGCATTTGCAAACGATTAACACTGTGGAGTTGCGTTGGGTACGTAGGTTAGCAAATGGCCTGGCGAACAGAATTGCCAATGAGGGGGTTAGCAAGGAAGGACTGAAACTAGATACTACCTGGACCAACATCCTGCAAGGACAATTTAGAACGGATTGCACCCAACTAGCGACAAAATATCGGGACAACATCTTAAGCAAGGAAGGTCACATTGAAGAGGGCAGCGAAAGGCCCGAAAGAACCAGGCAAGACATGACTGTCCAACACTCGATTACCAATCATAATGTAGGACCAAATCATACAACAGGCAAGGATACGACAACAAGATCATGTCAACAGTAAGATATGCGGGGAAAGCCTGTGGGAAAGCATCGACAACAATCAAGACAAAGCTAATGATGTAAGGCAAGAAGGATTGACACGGACCAGTATCATTCCACCATGCCAAGGGCCAGGTATGGGGAGTGGCCAAGAAGGATATCAAGTGAGAAGGGTCAAGTGCCAGTACATGAATAACACTCAAGTCATTATGACCATACAGACCGTGACCGGAAAAAAGGACGGGAAGTTTCACCTCTATGGGCAGACCATGATTGGAAGGACGAGCTCGCAGCAAGGAGAGCTCAATAAGAGACCAAACAGTAGGAAGAGAGGCAAACAGAAGAGAGCAATTGCAGAGGCTACCAAAAGACACAAGGATAAGGAAAGGAGGAACCCCCGGGTAGACAGGAACAGGTTGAGAATGCAGCAAAGGAGCATCCATAGACCAGACGGGATGTTGCAAATGAAGCGAACGAACAACAAAAGAAACCCCCAGGGGAAGGGAACTCCGAACAATCCTCGACGAATTTCAAGGATGGAAAAAGCGGCAAAAGACGCGGAGGGCACCTTTCATACTCTGGTTGCATCGAAAAGAAAGACAACCATTACCTGACTGGAGAAGGAAATCAACGAAAAGCGCAAGGGCAAAACCTGAGATGCTCTGGCTCAGGAAGTAGACTGGGTAACTGACCTAGGAGATACGTAGCCTAGGGAAACCATCTACCAAAAAACGGTGGAGATGGCATGGCAAACAAAGATGCTAATTGGCAAAGTGATCTCGGAGAGGGAGGACGCCAGACGGGAGAACAACAAGGAACACACGAAATTGCTTAATGAAATCTTGAGGCGCCTCGGTAGTCTGGAGACCACTACCAAATTTCTAACTAAGGTCGAGACGGACCAGAAAGCCAAGTTGGAACGATTGGTTGCTCAATTCCACCTCTACCTGTGCTACGCCCATCATATGGACATCACGCTAGACGACGGGAAAGGAGCACCAACACATATCAGAAAGATTCGCATAGTCCCCCAAAAGGAGAACAAAGGCCTGACGGATGAAGGAAAGAAAAATATCATCATTCTAGATTAGTGTCTGGTTAGTCTATTGTCAAGTTAGTTGGGTCAATCCTATGTCAATCTTAGCTTCTGTCATTGTTTTTTTGTTTATCCTTTTTATGTATGCTACGCTTATACGGTCAAAAACTGGATATGGTAGGACTGGGCTAGTTTCCCAAGGTGGCAGTCCAATCCTACCCCTTGCCTACTTCAGAAAACACAACTCGGGAACCTCTGGCATGGTTTCCTTTTTGGCAGGCCAAGAAATCCCTCTTTTTTGTATCATAACCCCCCTTTAGTAATACAAATTCTCAAACTCACTTTCAAAAAAAAAAGAGGAATGGTGACAATCATGGTGACCATCCTTAAAAAATCATCACCAAAAGTGTTATTCTTGTTTTAAAATATAATGATTACATGATGCATTAGTGACAATCGTTGATTGTCATTGTTTGTTATTTTTGCAACAACAATGGTGACATTCACTTACCATCTACCATATACTATTATTGGTGACAATCATTGAGTACCAATGTATCTCGTTTATTTTGGGTGATATTTTTTTTGTTTACGAAAGCCATTTTAACTACCACCAATGAGTTTATGTTGATATTTTTTATTCGTCACCAAAGACCCTTTTTATAATAATACTAATTCAATTTAATAAAACATTTTATTTGACCACTTTTATAATAGTAGTAATTTAATTTAATAGATTCTTAAAATTAATTTTGATTTTGAAGTATATATCAAACTTCTAAGGATGATTCTTAAACATTAATGAACAGATTAATTTTGATTTTGAAGTATATATCAAACCTTTTAAGGATGATTCCTAAACATAAATGAACATGAAGGGAAAAAAATCCAATAATCTAAATAACTATTCAACTTTGAAGTATATATCAACTTTTTAAGGATGATTCCTAAACATTAATGAACATGAAGGGGAAAAAAATTCCACAATAATCTAAATAACTATTCAACATTGTGAAAAAGCAAAATATGTCTCAATGTAATCATTATGTTATAATTTTAATATTAAAAATAATTAAGACTCGAAAGAAAGCGAGGATTTCAGCAGAGTAAACGCATGGATGTGTCGAAGATAAGGACGGGGAAGACAAGCATCTGAACTCAGAGAGCGAGCCTGTAAGTGGAAAAATAGTCCTTGTAACTCAATGAACATGAACATAGAGGGAGTCTGTGTTCTTTATCTTCATCGCCAGTACTCATCGAATCGCCAGAAACGTTTTGTAAGAGGAGCAGCCGGCGTCGTATGAAGTCCAGTTGGGTTTCTGTTATGAATGCGAAGGAGAGAGGAATAATGGCGGATAGGCAGGCAAGAGCAGAGAGACGAGCAGCAGAGGAACAAAGTGTTGACTTGGCATAATTGTAGAAAAAGGTCGTGAGAAAGTCTAGTGAGACATGTGTGCTTTGTAAAATCAATGAGGAATCATTGGACCATCTTTTAGCGCACGCCCAATTCACAAGAAGTGTGGGGAGAGACTCTAAAACCGATTAATGCCAGAGGGATGACAAGGAGAATCCATCTCTAAGCACTTTAAAAATTAGTGTTTGAATGGAGTAGTTTTGGACCACAAGGTTGTAATGTAATTAGGGAGAATATGGGGTTTCTAGGGTGGTACTCAAGCGGATAATGACTAATGTGTCTATAATCATGGAATATGCCCACTTGGTAATTAGAAGGAATAATATAGTAATGAGGGTTAGTCAACATAGACGTTGTTACTGCCCCAACTCACAATTAATAATAAAATCCCTAATCCACAAGGTGCAACCTGAGAGGGAACTACTAAGACAATTACCTCAATCACCTAAGCAATATGTCCTCTCCCTTTAGGTTGGTTGTTCTCCAACTCAAAGGGGGGTATCCCTATGTATTAATATTATTAAAGCTATAATAATGAAGCTCAAAGGTGATGTGAAGAGATAGCTCTAGCAAAACAATTTTTTTTAGTATAATGGAGTAAAAAGGGTGATGGAAGGAACAAGAGATTAGTGCCAATCCGAACAAGGGAAAATAGAGTTAAGATAAAGGACAATTCATAAATAATTAAGGGTTGCATAAATTTATAAATCGAACATAAAAACAAGAAAAAAAATCTCAAGGGTTGTAGTCCGTAATAAAAAGAAAATTGTGGCGTTGGCCCCCGATTTCGGCTCCCTTACCTTGCACTCCTGGTCATGTGGCATTGGCGCATATGGGCACGCCCTAATCTCCTCGTGCGCATTCGTTGTTGGCCCCTGGTCTCCAGCCCCTGGTCGGTCGGGGCTAGCCCCCGCCGACCGAGGCTTATCCCGAACTACACGCCATCGTCAACACTTATACAAAATGCACCAATTTCAAACCAAGTCACACGGATAGCGGAGGTGGTAGCCCGAAAATGTTAAACCATTGTCCAGCCCGGAGGTTGCAGGTTCGATTCCCCTGGAGGCGCAACAAACCTTTTACCCAACCAGCCTTGGGAAAATCTGGGGTGCCATGTGGCACCTTGTGATTAGGCCACGTGTCACCCTAGGATTGGCCCGTACTATTGACGCAACAACCTAGTCAGTTTCCCAATCACCTGCCATGTCATCCGTCGTACAACCCAGTCATCTACCACATGTCACTGCCACGTCCGCCTGTCATACTGCCATGTCATCCGTCGTACAACTCAGTCACCTTCCACGTGTCACTGCCACATCATCCTGACATATGCCCAACTGTCGTCCGTACAACCACGTGTCAGCTTGTCATTGGGCGTACAGTGCCAACTCAGCCCGAAAGTGTCGAAACCGAGTGACACGTGCAACCTCCTGGTGATGCCACATCAACATGATGACATCATGTTGATGTCACCTGTCGTACCTACTGACGTCAGCATTGACTTTGACCCAATTGACTTTTTTTCCTATTTGGGATTTTGATCAGAACGTGATAACTTTTGCATACGGTGTTTGTTTGGGGAAACAAATATATGTCCAGAATCAGCGCGATGAGACGGACGCAATGGCATTGGTTTCATCCGATTACGATAAAAAAAAAATTTAGGCCTTCTTGGACCCATTTTGGTTCCTGGATCAATATTGGACCAGGTTCTGGGTGCTAAAATTTTGTAGCGATAACTAACCAATCCACAATCCCAATGGGATCACCTATGGAAGAATAAATATTCAAAGGAGGAGCAAGAGAGTCAACTAATCCATTTGCATAATGCTCCGCTCAGTTCCGATATCTGGAATACATCCTGGCACAACAGAACTTTGATTCAGTAAAACTGCCTCTAGGAAATAAGAAATGGCCAAGAATCCCTTTTTTAGGATGACGCTTGGAAACAACATTGTAACAAACTGTACATGGACTTTTACATAAAACATACAAAATTGTATAATCACATGCGTAACAACAAAGAGATACATTTTAATTCTCAGAATAAACATATAGTTACTGTTATAATTAGACAATCCATAGGTTTCAACAATATTTCATTTACACAGCGGAAAACATGATAATTTATGTATCACAGTCATGCAAAATGTGATAAGAACATAGTTAGATACTTATCTTGTAACAGTGGTGAAATCCACCAACCAAGTGCAGGCCTTCCACGAACCTCCCAGCCTTAGACTGCATTGCTCATCATATCAACAGTGGGTCACCCCCGAGCTGGGACTGAGCTCCACCCCAAGGCAAGGAATCCTAGGCTAGGCTGAGGTTACAGGGAAAACAACACAAAAATATCTCGAAGGATTCTTCCCAAAGATGCCATCTTACGCCCACTACTACCAGACTCTCATTCCCCACATGCCTGTTCCGCCCAGGAGTATACACCTTCACACGCATAGTCCATCGGTGCTAACCTCCCTCTTTGGGTCTCGGCAACAGGCCGGATCAAGAAGTCTCAAAGCCCATAGCTGGTGCTGGGCACTCTCTGGAAGAAACCACTTCCCAACAAGCTCTTTCACCTGGAAAGAGTTGCTCACAGGCCTGACAACCTGCCTCTTCCAACCCAAGACGCCTCCCTCACCAGAAGAGAGGTCATACACAAGATCAACACGAGCTTACTCTGGCCAGTATGCCACGCGCAGTCCAGCACTGCGTGGCCGCAACAACCAATTGGGAAAAACAGACATGCGCTTCCCCAAACATGTTCAGCAATCACGGGATAGTCTCATCGTTTTTGTTTCGGGATTGTACGAGGGTATTCTTGCAGAGATCGGACGGGTTCACGCTCAGACGGTCGGGTAGAATGGAGAAGAATCCCCCTCCATGGTTCATCTCGGCTATTATATTTGCATGCACCAGGGTTAACACTTGTCACCCCTGGAACTGCATGCGTTCCACCAGCACGCGTTCCTCCCACCATTTGGGAATTCACGTGTCCTTCCAAAAGGACTTATGATAAAGACATAAAATGCACAAATCTTTTGGAATAATAATAAAATATTATCCTCAGGCTTAAGCCCCCTAGGCTTAGCCCCTAGGCTCAATACTTAGCCCCTCTCCCACCTTCCA